>JAADVR010000275.1:0-39922 GCA_023335855.1 Pythium scleroteichum
AGCATGCCGCTAAGAAGGTGGAGCACCACAAGAAGGTGGAGCACAAGAAGCCGGCTGCCAAGGCGCACCACGAGAAGGTGGAGCACAAGAAGCCGGCTGCCAAGGCGCACCACAAGAAGGTTGAGCACCACAAGAAGCCTGCCTTCAAGGTTGTGGACCACAAGAAGACGCAGAACAAGGAGCACAAGAAGCCGGCCGTCAAGAAGGTGGAGCACAAGAAGGTGGAGCACAAGAAGGCTGAGCACAAGAAGCCGGCTGCTAAGAAGGCGGAGCACAAGAAGGAACACAAGCACTAAGTGGCTGCAGTCACGATTGTCCTCCATCGACGCAGTTGCTTGGAGTGGATGCTGTCGGGTTGGGGAGATGTTCAAAACAGTTGATATGTGGAAATACATTGCACAATGAGTTTTGAACCGTTTGCAGTGCGTTGCAAGTGATCATGCAGCTGACAAAACAGCTAATACCGCAGACAGATAGACTACAGTATGAACCGGAGCATTGAGAAACAGAAGTGTGGCTCACTCGCTCAGCTGCAGGCTGCGAGGCGCTTGACGTGTCTGCCTTGACCACAGGGTCCTGGCATAGAAGACAGTGGGTTGGGCCTCTAAAGATACGTACCGCAAGCGTCGTGGAGACGATTCCTAGCAGACTGGGATCAAGCATGCCGGCTAAAAACAAAAACGTAAATGTGCATTATTGGTAGAGACGACAGCATTTAGACTTGCGGCAGGAGTCCGTTGCAACTTCTCCAGATGGGCGAGCTAACGAATACACTGGTCAGCAGCAGTCCGATTCCAGTTGGGAGCCCGAGTTGGGACCTGAGTTGAGCCCCCGCCTCATGGGTTCATGATTTCTCCCACGGCCGAGGCTCTGTTTCGTCCAGTAAGATCGTGCGACTCGTTCTTTTTTACCCGAGCCCTAACTCAGGGGTCCTGTATTGAGATCTGATCGGAGAGCTCTCCCACAGAACCCGGCGGACGGATGCAAGCCATCGTTTCGCACACAGGACGACCCACTTCGGTTTTCGCCTCGGCCATCTCAAGCTCCCTCAGCGCCCCACTCGCCCCAACATGTTCATCAAGAAGATCGTCCTGATCGCCGCCGCCGTGGCCGTGTCGATGACCCACGTCGCCGCCGTCGAGGAGGCCACGCACATCAAGATCCACGTCGGCTACGACAAGCACCACAAGGCCGTCGCCGATGTTAACGTGACCGAGTCGGACTCGTCGAGCGGCAGCTTCGACCTCGATGACAGCCACGACGGCAGCGACGAGGACAACCACGACGGCAGCCACGAAGTCGACTCGGAGGCCCTCAGCGAGGAGGAGGACGGTTCCCACGACGACGACAGCCACGACGGCAGCGACGAGGACGAGGGTAGCCACGAGGTCGACTCCGAGGCCCTCAGCGAGGAGGAGGACGGTTCCCACGACGACGACAGCCACGACGATGACAGTGGCTCGGCTGATAATGACGACGTCGCTGGCGATGCCGCTGACAGCCTTTGTACTGGCAAGGACGAGTCGCCGATCAGCGTGGAGGGTGTCGAGGGCATCTTCTGTGTCACCGGCCAGGCTTGTGCCGACGTCGAAGGTGCCTGCCCGGGTCCGCAGGAGGGTCTTCCCAAGGGATCTTACTGTGGCAAGGTCGGCAAGGGTGTGCTTGGCTGCAAGCCGAACACGACCGAGGCCAAGCACCACAAGAAGCACAACGTCGTCAAGCTCCACGCTAAGCCGGTCGTCAAGAAGGTCCAGCACAAGAAGCCGGTCGTCAAGAAGGCAGAGCACAAGAAGCCTGTGGCCAAGAAGGTCGCGCACAAGAAGGAGCACAAACACTAAGTTGTACTACGTAGTATTCCCTTCTGTGGAGCGCGCCAACTGCGTTGCCGACTTGAATCGGCGATGTTCGATTCGCGCGGATACTTTGAAATCTTGATATATGGAGCTACACGTTGTAACCTCACTTTATTGGTCTTACTCTCATTCTGTAACTCGCTCCAAGGTGAACTGGGACTACGTCGTGCTACCTAATACCGGTGGAACTGAACTGGTTGAGGTGGAGAATGATCAAAGTGGCTGAAGTTGATGAAGAGAGAAGTTCAGCCTCCACCATGGATGAATTCCGTCGCCACCCTCCGGAGAAAGACCGAAGTAGGCAAAGTTGCCGCAGAAAGAGCAATGAATACAGTACCACGTTCAGTATGCAGTGATATGTGGTTGAACACCCACTGAGGTTGCAAATGATGTTGCCCCTCACTTCGAGTCTCTGGGCTTTGATACACGCTAAGGTTGAGCTAAATGATGAGTTTCAATCGACTGCGAAGTCAATCAAACACCAATCGTTTTCGCTACTTCTGCTGCCCATTGCAGCAGTTGCGCGACGACTGTCACAACAACTTCGAAGTTAGCGCTGCTGCTATTATTGGGCGCGGCCCCCACCACGACGCACGCTTTGCCCAAGCTGCCGTTCGATCAAAGCCAATCAATTTCCGTGTCAAATCAGTCCCATCCTGAGGTGGCATCTAGAAGACTGGAACGGCAAAAGATCCCAACTCATGCCCCAAACTTGAAGTTTGTGTTGAAGAAGTGCGGCGGACAGCCGCTCAATCCAGGACGTATTTTTTATGTCATCATCTCTCCCGGATGGGGACTCCTGACCCTCCCGATTCGGGATGGTCTGGTCTACAGTGTACTCTTCCACCATCGGCCGGACTCACTTACCGCAATGGGCACTCATCAAGTACCAAATTGTGGAACCCAAGTGAACCCACTCTTCTCCCATACTGTACCAGACATTGGGAGGAGGAAACGTCGATGATTCGATTCTTCAAGCTCGACAACTCCCGTGAGATCCCACCTCGTTCTCATACTCACCAATCCACTATCCCCAACCAAACCACAGGGTGAGTTTTCCAGCTGAGCCTTGTGCAACGGCAGAGACATTTTTACGCCCACATTTGTGTTGGGATCATAAATCCTGGGCCTTATTTTTATATGTCTGCGCTTGAGCCACTTCACCCAACCCTAGACTATCACACGCCCGTCGCGTGCGTGGAGAATCGCATAGCAGGTGGCTTGTTTCGCTCGTTTAGGGTTCGTGGTGGAGACCTGATTTCATACAAACTCCAAGTCAACGTGTCTGCCAGCCCTAGTCTAGGTGACGATCTGGTCAGCCCTCCGCGTCTCCTTCCTCCTCCTCCTCGTCCGGATCCGCCTGCAGCGGCGGTATCCTCACTCCGACATTCGCCTCGGCCAGCGCAAGCGTCTCCAGTCCCCTCGAACGATGCTCGGCCGGAAGCTCGTGCTCATCGCGGCCGCCGCGTCGCTCGCCGTCTCGGCGGCCTCGCAGTCGCACGTCAAGATCTCCGTGGGCCACCGCCACCGCCGCCACGCCAAAGACCACTCGGACGTCGAGATCGACGTCGTGGCCGACGGCAACGCGACCGACGCGACGGAAGACACGATCGAGCTGTGCCTGCCCGGCTACACCGAGGTGAGCGTCGAGGGCGTCGACGGAATCTTCTGCGCCAAGGACCAGATCTGCGTCGACGACATCAAGGACGGCTCCTGTCCGTCGGCGCAGCAGGACCTGCCTTACGGCGCCTACTGCGACGTCGTCAAGACGGGCGTCTACGGATGCAAGCCCAAGACCAAGGACATGCTCGAGGCTGAGGGCCAGGAGCCTCTGTGCACGGGTGAAGGCCAGTCGCCCATGAGCGTCGAGGGCGTGGAAGGTGTCTTCTGCGTGACCGGCCAGGCTTGTGTGGCGGACATCGCCGACGGCGCCTGCCCGGGCCCTCAGGAAGGTCTCCCGAACGGAGCGCACTGTGGCAAGGTCAAGACGGGAGTTTACGGCTGCAAGCCCAACGGAGAGGGCGAGGACGACAGTGATGACTCGGAGGAAGACTCCTCGGACGTGTGCACGGGCGAAGGTGAATCTCCGATGAGTGTTGAAGGTGTCGAGGGCATTTTCTGTGTCACGGGCCAGGCCTGTGTGGCTGACATTGCCGATGGCGCCTGCCCCGGCAAGCAGGACGGTCTCCCGAACGGCTCCCACTGTGGCAAGGTCAAGACTGGTGTGTACGGCTGCAAGCCGAACGGCGAAGGCGACGGTGACAGCGATGACAGCGACGACAACGATGTGGTTGTCGAGGTCGACCTCTGCACGGGTGAGGGCGAGTCGCCGATGAGTGTTGAAGGTGTGGAAGGCGTGTTCTGCGTGACTGGCCAGGCCTGTGTGGCTGATATCAAGGATGGCGCCTGCCCTGACGCCCAGGAAGGTCTCCCATACGGTGCGTACTGTGGCACGGTGAAGACCGGTGTCTACGGCTGCAAGCCCAAGTCGAAGGAGCAGCACGACAACGACCACGCCCCTGTTGAGCAGCCCGACCACAACCCCGCGCTTTGCACGGGTGAGAACGAGTCGCCAATGAGCGTCGAGGGTGTTGAGGGTATTTTCTGTGTCACTGGCCAGGCCTGTGTCGCCGACATCGCCGATGGCGCCTGCCCGGGTCCTCAGGAGGGTCTCCCGAACGGAGCGCACTGTGGCAAGGTCAAGACGGGAGTCTACGGCTGCAAGCCGAACGAGGAGGGTGACGACAACGACGACTCGACGGACGACAGCGACGACTCGCACGATGAGCCCTCGGGTGATTGCAATGGTGAGGGCGAGTCCCCGATGAGCGTGGAGGGTGTCGAAGGCATTTTCTGTGTCACTGGTCAAGCCTGTGTTGCGGATATCGCTGATGGTGCCTGCCCTGGTGCACAGGACGGCCTCCCGAACGGTGCCGTGTGCGCGAAGGTCAAGACGGGCGTCTACGGCTGTGTGCCTGCGGATAAGGCCCCGGCCCCAGCTCCAGCCCCAGCAGGTGACTGCTCGGGCGAAGGTCAGTCGCCAATGAGCGTGGAGGGCGTCGAGGGCATTTTCTGCGTGACGGGCCAGGCCTGCGTTGCCGACATCAAGGACGGCGCGTGCCCAGGTCCTCAGGATGGCCTCCCGAACGGAGCTGAGTGCGGTGTCGTCGCCAGCGGCGTGTACGGCTGCAAACCGAAGGGTGGCAAGCACTTGCGCCACAAGACTTCGGCTGTCAAGAAGGGCCACACAATCAAGGTTGTCAAGGCCCACGCGACCAAGAAGCAGCCCAAGAAGCACGCCGACAAGAAGCACGCCGACAAGAAGCCGAGCGTGGCCAAGAAGGAGCAGCACAAGAAGCACAAGGCCAAGAAGCACTAATCAGGCGTTGAGCTGCTGAGAAGCTCCCCCCTCCACACACACACAGAAAAAGCGCGATCCCATTGTCGATGTAAATGTGAATGCACATTCTGCGCTTGAGCATTTCTTCCCTGAGAAAAGTGTAGCCATATCAGGTGGTGAAAAGTCTTACCGAAAGGCGGGAAGATTCGGACGCAAGAGACACCCCCCACAGAGGATTGCCAACGAGCACCTGGTCGCCAAAACAAGCGCTCTTGGACTGTCAATGACCACAAGTCCCGAGCTTCCTCAGCCACGTACAGTATCGAGCGGCTTTCTCCACGCGCCGAGCTTCATTCTACAGACACTCTCACTGGGGTGGACTCCACCCTCCACCGCGGCATGGGGGTCCTGCGCCCGCCAACAACTAACCATTTCTGGACTTGACGTGTGGCGACCAAAAAACGTATTTACGTCGAGGAGTATGGTGCTACCAGAGGGAACAAGGCGAACGATCTGCGTAGCCAGATCGAAGCGATCCACGGGGCCGGCGTGCCGTGGCTGTGCTGGGAGGTGTCGAAACTAGGCACGGACGAGGACATCTTCGAGAGTCTAGGCAGGATGCTCGGCAAGTTCTTTGTCGTGCGGTTCAAGAGCAAACAGTACGAAGGCCTTCAATTCACAGTCAACGAACTCATGTTCTGTCTCGGGCTCGTGAACAAAGCCCAGCGCCAGGAGCGTGAAGACAACCATGACGAGGAACTGGAATCGCGCAAGCGGTTCCCTCGGGTCGTCGAGGAGACCAAGCTTCGAGATCTCTAAGGCAGCGGGGACTAGGAGGTGTGGACGGACGAGCCCTCATGGCGAAGTCTCCTGTAGAGCAGGTGCAGGCGTGGCCCGAGCTCGGGTACGACGGTCCGGTGGCCGTGCCTTTTAAGCCCGATGACGTCGGTGTCAAAGGCGACCGGGAGAACTGTAAACCGTCGTTCCGACGGAGTTTTCGTGCGATGGGAAGTTCCAGTGCGCTCCGAGCGGGTCACCAGAGAAGTTTTGTGCGACTTGAAAGGGACTGGCTCCAAAGGCCACCGGGTGTTGTGTACGCGAAGCGATGAGTGTCGCAACGGCTGCTGCTTGAAGGAGTTCTCCAACGACAGCAAGCCCAAGCGCGCGCCAGATATGTCTATCCACGGGGTTGTGGCCGTGCCGAGAAGGATGGCTAACGACGCAGCGACGTCCGTGAACTTCTCGATCTGAGAACTCGAGCACGCGTTGCTACGCGATTCCTCGCATGGATCGTTCCGGTGCAAGAGTGACAAGCTGATTGATTCTATCCGGGCAGCACTACACAAATGGGCTGTGTCTGTTTCGTGAAGGCGCGAGGCAGGATGGTTACCGTCTGCGCTGACGTGTTGTCGCTCTCAAGCACCGTAGCCACAAACGGTTTGCGAGGTAATCTACTCATTCCTGAGGAGATAAGAAGTTTTATGGATCTCGCCATGCTCTCTCGGCACCGCATGTTTTCCCGCAATTCTCGAGCTTTGAACAGGACACTTACTAGCGTCAACGACAATTCCCGTTTGTTCATTGGAATATCCAAGAAACGTCCGACAGCAACGTGGCGACTAGTACGACCTCCACCATTTACAGCTGAGGTTGCGTGCCTCAGCTGTAAATGCGTCGTGCTCGAGGGACTGTCCAGACAGAATCGCGTTGCTGTCCTCTTGGTTTGAACTACGCACTCTGCAATTTGATCAGCAACCGACACCATGAAGCTTCCAACGTACCTCGGGGCCGCGCTCGCGGCATTCACGCTCACCGAAGCAAGCCTCGCGTCCTCCGCGTTGGTTCCGGGTCCCTCGACCCCGCACTCTGAGATCGGCGATGCTGTCGTTCAGCGAAACCTCACTGCCGCTGCCTCCTCCACCAGCAGCACGTGAGCCGGCGCCAACAGCTACTTCCTCTACGCCTTCCAAGACCGAGACCGCGACGACGTGCTCGACGCCATGAAGAACGCCAACCTCCAGGTGCTCCGCATCTTCCTCACCGCCGTCCAGGACGTCGAGGTCGGCTCGCCCGGTAACTGGAACGACGACATCCTCAACCGCGTTGACCGACTCATGGTCGCGGCCCACGCGCGAGGTATCAAGCTCATCGTGACGATGCACGACCGCTGGATGCTCGGCCACTGGGGGTCCGACGTGTATGTGTCCAAGTACAAGCTGCAGGGCGACGACATCTACGGCTTTTACGCCAATGCCGAGGCCGCGGCTGACATGGACCGCCGCTTCGCGCACATCCTGAGCCACAAGAACCCGTACTTCGAGAACCGCGCGTGGGGCGAGATCGACGAGGCTGTGTTGTCGGTCGGCATCGAGAACGGGTCGCAAGGTGCTGTGAGCAAGCTCAACTTCAAGTGGGTCTGCGCTCGCGCAATGGCTCTGCGGTCGTACATCAAAAGCCCACGCGTGCTGGTGTCCAGCGGCGGCGGTCGCGAGCTCGACACGTCGCTGCACCCTGATCTGATGAACTGTGTGGCGCTCGACATGCTGGGCGTCCACTACTACGGCGCCAAGGCGGACGACGTGCGTCGTCAGCTGTACGCAGCGGTGTTGGCGAACAAGAAACGCATTTACGTCGAGGAGTTTGGTGCGACCGGAGCGAACAAGGCAAACGATCTGCGTAGCCAGATCGAAGCGATCCACGGGGCCGGCGTGCCGTGGTTGTTCTGGAAGGTGTCGAAGCCGGTAAGGGCAGTGGTGACTATGAGGTGTGGACGGACGAGCCCTCGTGGGGTGTGGTCGGTGAGATGGCGAAGTCTCCTGTGCAGCAGGTGCAGGCGTGACCCGAGCTCGGGTACGATGGTCCGGTGGCCGTGCCTTCCAAGCCCGATGGCAAGGCGGATTGGGAGTCTTGCTCAGTTTCGTCCGACTGCAAGAACGCGTGCTGCTCGAAGCAGTTCTCGAACGACGGCCAATTGAAGTGCACTCCTGGCGGATCGGCTGACCAGTGCGTGGTCAGCGCTGCGGGTGGCTCTAAGAACGACTGGGAATCATGCGCAGCATCGAGCGAGTGTAAGAACTCGTGCTGCTCGAAGCAGTACTCCAACGATGGGAACTTCAAGTGCACCCCGGGAGGGTCTGCCGGTCAGTGCGTGAAGGGAGACTGGGAGCTGTGCGCGACCAATAATAAATGCAGCAGCGGGCTCTGCTCGAAGCAGTACTCCGACGATGGCAAGTTGAAGTGCACGCCCAGCGGGTCGGCGTAGAATTGCACGACTTGAGTGCTGCGCCTTGAAGTTTTTCGATTTTGCTGGACAGACCTTGATCCATTTCTTGAGAGTGCATTCCAGAGCACACTTTTTCATGGTGTGTCCATCTTGAATACACGGCGCCTCTCTAACGCACTTCGGTTATTTGTGATGATGTCGTATACGCGTTTGTTATCGACGTCTGTAATCCCCTTGAATTCTGTCTACAACCAGGATTCCTCCCGCACGCGCATGCACGCGTACTCGCCCACGATATAGACATTCTACCCTAGCAGCCCACGCCTTTGGGGCGATACCCAACCCAACTGACGTCAACCGTACCTCTATTATGCTTCTCTGACACCTACTTGTTGACGCGGAAAATCTTGAGCATCTCTTCCTCCATGAGGTGGACGTCGCCCGCGATCACGAGGCAGTGGAGCGGCGCGCCGAAGTCAACCGAGCGAAGCTCGTCCATGGTACCGGCCACGATCACCTGGTCCTTCTGGCCAAGTCGGGCCATGCCGACGCACTGCGTATCCTTGGAGTAGGCGCCTTCCTGTCGCTTCTCCTCGATCTCAATGAGCTGGTCGAGCGCCTGGTTCACGGTCATGAAGCGAGGCGGCAGATACACGATGCGGCCGCGGGCCATGGCGTCGAAATCGGGCTCCTTGACCTTGATGTCAAGGAGACAGAGCGTGTGCATGCCGCCCTTGCGGTTGTACATGATCTTGTCGTAGAAGCTATCGGGACGCCACTCCTCGCGGAAGAACGGGATCGACACCGTCTGGCCGAACGAGTAGAGCTGCAGGCCACAGGACGCGGCGGCGCCCATGACCGACGCGTTGTGGATCACCTCGACTGTGATATCCAGCTCCTTCGCGCGGATGATCAAGTCCGTGTGCGTCGTCGCGCTGCCATCGCCAAAAACAAAGCGGTGAGAAAGGCCGCCTTGCACTCAAACGAAGAGCTACACGCACCAGAGCGGATCGCCGACCACGAGGAACGCGACGTCGTTGTCCTTGGCGTCGCCCAGGATCTGGTCCGCGCCGGTCTCTACGCAGTCGCGGTCGGCCAGGACCACTTCGCAGCCGTAGAACTCGCCCTGCCAACCACGCAGCATGAGTCGACGCCAGCCACCACTGCCTTCCGCCGCCACGTACGAGCTTGTTGTGGTCCATGCCGAGCACCGACGTGTAGTTCTCCAGGAAGACCTTCTTGCTCTTCTTGACAGCGTTGAGTCCGCGCAGCGTGATGTCCTGCTCGTCGCCGAGCCCGAGGCCGATTACATAGAGCACCATCTCACCTTCCTGATCCCGTTCGCCAGTCAAACTTTGGCCGCGATTTTAGGGTTACATTTCGGTTACGTAACCTAGAGAGCTCTTGCTTCTGTACTAGTAGCCGGAGACAGACGCTCAAGCAGCTCGGACGGCCACTATGGCGAACGCGACGGACCCGCTGGCGCAGAGCGTCCACGGCGTGAACCCGCAGCATCTGATCGAAAAGATCATGCGCAATCGCATCTACTCGAGCATCTTCTGGAAGGAGCAGTGCTTCGGGCTCACGGCCGAGTCGCTCGTGGACAAGGCAATCGAGCTGCAGTACTTTGGTGGCACATTCGGCGGGAACCAGCAGCCCACGCCGTTCCTCTGCCTGCTGCTCAAGATGCTGCAGCTGCAACCTGAGATCGAGATCGTCCAGGAGTTTATCCAGAACGGGGAGTACAAGTGAGTGCGACACCGTCGAGGGGGAGTGTTTCGATGGCAAGCTGATCCGGTCTCTCTGTGTCTCCTCTCTGTTGTAGATACGTCACCATTCTCGGAGCGGTGTATTTGCGACTCGTTGGGCGCCCGCTGGAAGTGTACCAGTTGCTAGAGCCGCTATACAGCGACTACCGCAAACTCCGGAAGAGAAAAGTCATTGGTACGGAAGACACCATGGCGCTGCAGGCGTGGACTGGGGTCTGACGCGAGCTGTCTCTGATTGTAGGTTGGGAGATTACGCACGTCGATGAGGTCGTTGACATGCTGCTAACAGAGGAGTACTACCTCGACCTTGCGCTGCCTCGATTGGTGGACCGTGAGTATTTCGAAAAGAACGGCTCCTTGCCGCCACGCAAGAGTCCGCTCGAAGAGGAACTGGAAGCATCCGACGACGACGATGATGATGATGATGACGACGACGACGATGACGATGAGGCCAAGGATGAGCCGATGGGGGATCAAAGCGAGGAAAAGCATGCCGCTAAAGAGTAATTTATGGGCTTTTGCGTCTCCTTTTTGCGCGATCCTAGCGCTAGTCGTAGTGGCTCGATCGTATCAATACTAGTAGTACTTCGGGCATCGTCCCCGCGACAAAGCATCTTTCTCACGGCCAATCCGTGGTGGTTCGTCGAGGTTATTGCTCAAGTCTATCTCGAGGAGCTTTCTTCATCCATCCCTTCCTCGTGCAAAGTGACCTGAAGGTGTTCGTACGAGTATGTTATCGACTTTTAAGGAAGACCTGAGTCACTCTTCCCATGGTGAGATGAGCGTCCTAGGAGTCCGCACCTGGCGCCACCACCCGCGAGCAGCAAACCGCATGGCGGACGCCGCAGCCAACTTGGCGATGGACGAGTGCAGCAGCAGCCAAGTTACGCACCCGACGACCAGACCGGAATTGCCCGCCTCCTGGACGGGGATCTCGCGCATTGGAGAAGTAGGGGAATCTAAATCCTAACGGTGGCAACTATAGTAGCGCCGGCTATAGGTTTCTATAAGAGCAAATCAATAGACCTCGCGTTGAAGAAGATGGTGAGATCACGCTGACAGGCATTTTAGGAGGTTTCATTGACTTGGCATACTGCATCCTGAGTGGCGCGAGAGGCCACGACACATCCACAGATACAATCTTGGTCGGTGCTTACTTTCCGTGCGTGTTCACGCGGTTCTGCGCGAGGTTCTTGAGCGGCTCGCGGTGCGAGACCCAGCTCTTCTGGTCGCCGATCGCGAGGTCCGGGTTCATGCGCTTCTCGCGGTTCCACTTGACGTCGGGCGACGACGTGAGGTGGCGCGTGCCGACCGAGGCGCAGAGCACCGCGCCGAATGAGATACACGCGAGCAACGGGTAGGTCTGTGCATTCACAAGAGATGGTGAGACCTCATGAGGAGGTACGACCCCATGGGAGAGAGAGAGACGTACCGATGGGTCCGAGAGCCACTTGGAGGACTTGGAGGCGATGCGAGTGGCCATGATGACGAGGAGAAGAGGGGCTTCGGCACTGGGCGAGGGATTCGAGAATGAGAGAACTGAAGCGGCGAGAGAGGAGCGAGGTCGGATGGAATGCGACGCCTCGTTCTGATCCTCCCCATACAGTCTACGGTATCAGCTGGAACTTTTCATGGGAAAGCAAGGATGGGCGTTTGACGGGACTTCAAGGTGGCACTTCAAGGTACTGTCACAATCTATATGCTAGTAAATTTGGATATGTTCTGATTTGTCCACCAGGCAAAGATGTAGCAGATTCTATATGTGAGAGCACATTTTCTCTGATATACGATTGGTAATCATCCCCGCCGGGGCCAGGTCTGGGCGATATTCCAATTATAAAGTGTACGAGGTCGAAAGGCTTGACTTGATGTTTGTATAGATTTTTCCGGTTTCCAACCGGTAAATGCTAGAAGCTCGTTTCTGGTGGGATGTGAAGAGCCGTTCAAGATCAGCCGCGACTGGGCGCCGGCGACGATGCAAACGCAGTTTAACGGTGGTGTTCTCCACGCACCCACAGCAACAGCCACGTAGATGGACGCCTCTCAGCGATCACTTCCCTCCACGCCACGTCAGTTGAGCAACGTCAGTCGCGCGTCGCCTGTTGAGATGGCTTCAGAATGTTCTTCCCAGCCGACAAAGCCGACCGGCTCGACTTTGGATCTTAATGGAACAAAACCAGCCGAGCCGTCATGGGGGACAGCCTCACGCTTGCTCCGTCGCCCCGCCTTCTCGTCTTCCCATGCTGATCGCCGCCTGTGAAGCGGTCGGCAAGTGAGCCAGTGAGCACATAGATCCGGCCACGCTGCATCAGTGCCGTGTCAGTATTTTGGGTTCCTTTCGAGTAGAATAGTAACCTGTTTTATGGAATATTTCGCTTTAGTGCCACTTTATGTCACTATCCCATCAAACTCTCAACCCACGAGCAGCTCGTTCCGAATCCGCACGAAGATCCCCTATGGACAAGTACGACCGGCAGCTGCGCCTCTGGGGCGCCGACGGCCAGAAGCGGCTCGCCTCGACGCACATTCTGCTGCTCAACGCCAGCGCCACGGGCGCCGAGACGCTCAAGAACCTCGTGCTTCCGGGCGTCAAGCAGTTCACGATCCTCGACGACCACAAGGTGACGCAGGCCGACGTGACCAACAACTTCTTCGTCTCGAGTGAGTTTTTGGGCGCCTCGCGTGCCGAGGTCGTGACCAAGTTGCTGCTCGAGATGAATGCCGACGTCTCGGGCTCCCACCGCCACGCCAACCCGCACGAGGTGCTCGTGAACGAACCCCAGTTTCTCGACGCCTTCCAGCTCGTGATCGCGACTCAGACCGACGAGGCCGTGGCCAAGCTGCTCGGCGAACTCTGCGCGCAGAAGAAGATCCCGCTGATTCTGGTCAACTCGTACGGATTCCTCGGGTACTTCCGTTTGCAGGTCGCCGAACACGCGATCCTCGACGCCAAGAACGACCCGCCGATCCACGAGCTACGACTCTCGAAGCCGTTCCCAGCGCTGGAGCAGTACGTCGCGCAGTTTGAGCTCGAGAAGCTGTCGACCATCGAGCACGCTCATGTGCCGTTTGTCGCCGTGCTGCTCAAGGCCGCGGAGGCCTGGAAAGCGAGCCACAACGGCGTGTTGCCGAAGACATTCCCGGAGAAAAACGAGTTTAAGCAGTTGATCCAGTCGATGGCCTGGGGTGGCCCTGGTCACGAAGTCAACTTTATCGAAGCGACAGAGAACGCGTACAAGGCCTACGGCGCGCCGATCGTGCCTGACGAAGTTGTGCAGGTGCTGCAGACCGCCAAGCAGGCTGTCTTGGACGCCACGACGAGCGACTTTTGGTTCCTCGCGCGTGGGCTGGCAGACTTCGTGGATGCGAACAACGGTATGCTGCCGATCACTGGCGTGGTGCCGGACATGACGGCGTCCACCGATACCTACGTCGCGCTCCAGCAGATTTACGTCGACAAGGCCAAGCAGGACGCTACGCAGGTTGGGGCCTTCGTGCAGCAGCACCTCGTGGCGGCAGGGTTCCCTACCGACAAGATCTCAGAGGAACAGGTCGACAGTTTCTGCAAGAATGCTTACAACATCGCGGTAAGTACCACTACGCGAGTTCACGCGGGACCTGTTACTTAGTTGATGTTTTTCAGATGCTCCACACGCGGTCCATCGTGGAAGAATTCAAGGCAATCGATCTGTCGGACATCGACGTGGAGGACGAAGACCAGCAGCAGTCCCCTCTGCTCTGGTATTTGCTTCTGCGCGCCGTTGGAGCGTTCGTGCCGGAGTTCGGCCGCTATCCTGGTGCGAATCCAGCTGCGGTGGCCAAAGATGCTGAGTGGCTCGTGCAAAAGGCCAAGTCGCTTGCTAGCGGATCCGATCTCGCCGAGTGGGTCAGCAACTCGCACGCTGAGGAGATGACGCGCTCGTGCGAGGTGGAGTTGCACAACATCGCCGCACTCATGGGTGGCGTGGCCTCACAAGAGGCTGTCAAGATCATCACGCATCAGTTTCTTCCACTCAACCATACCTACATCTTCAATGGTATCAACGGACTCGCAGGCACGTACGCAGTGTGAGTTGGAGGCGAGAGCGTTTCTTCGTTCTGAACTGCACGTCTCCTAATAAAGTCTATCCTGCTATCAAGCTCAACGCTGCTGGATGCAACGTCGTTATAAAAATTACCAGCCTTTTTCACACAACCGCAGCCGTGGACGACTCCAATTCCTCCTCCACCTCGCGAGCTCCACTCATACTGTCTTCGGGGCTCTGCGCACCGCTCGGGCCGGTCAGCCTTGATGCTGCCGCCATTAGCGACGCTTCATTGGCGAGCCTCTGCTCTTTCAGCTGCCTTCGCTCAAATATGCATCGCTGGCACAGACATCGGAACTGGTACTCCTTGAGCATCGCTTCACGCTCGCGCACGTCCTGATCAATGTCGATGTAGCAAATGCACAGCTCTTCGCCCTTGGGAATATCACGCACAGCCACAACGTGGGCATCTCCGTTCTTCGTATACAAGACCGTGCAGTTAGGATCACAGGAATGGTTCATCGTGCAAATTATCGAGAAGAGTGCTGTGCCGTCGATCGACGGGTATCCTTCAAGTAAGCCGCTTGCGATAAGGTCGTCCTCGTCGCCGTTCGGGGCGATGCCTTCGCGCTTGAGCGAATCGAGCTGTTCACGCATTTTGAGTTCGTCACCAAACGCAAGAACTGACTGCACGCGAGAAAAAAACTCGCGGTCTGACGAGTCGGCGATGACTGTTTCGTCCGTCTGGTCGAGGACTTCCATGAGTGCTCGGAATGGATGGTCGATCTCCACCTGAATATTATTCATCTCGAAGAGCCCGAGCTGCGCGGCGAAGAACTCGAAGCTCAGGATGCTCGCACAACTCGTCCAGATCTCGTCAACCCCATGGCCGTGCAGTTGGTCTTCCCGCTCGAGGTGTACGAGGTTGCTCTCGAGGGCGTCGAGTAAAAGCTGGTGCGTGGACACGAGCAGGTCTTTGAGGAACCTGGTCTCTGAAGACGCGTTTTCCAGTGGATTGCGCGTCATGTCGAATCCGCTTCCATCCATTGTCGAATACTGATCACTGTATGTGCCGTCGTAGTCCTCATCGCGATCGTCTGCTCGAGAGAGATTCCCGTTCTCAAACTCCTCGGCACCACTGCTCCCACTCGGACTGCTCCCGCTGTTAGTCGGCGTGGCGTCACTGCTGCTGCGTGAACTCCCATCGTGGCTACGTCGCTGGATATGCTTCTCGATCATCACGACTTCCCACCAGGGCTTTTTGTGGAACATGTCCATCGGTTCGCGAGCTTTGACGAGGTCCTGTGTGACTAAATATCGACTCAGTACGCGCGCGATGACCTTGGCTGCGAGCAGGAAAATGTCGTTCGTCTCGTGCGTGTGGCGCACGAAATTGCTCATGGCCGAGAACGCATCGTCTCGCGGGCACAAGATCGCGTGGAACTCGTGGTATGCGCGGATCTGGCAGAGCTTGGAGCAGTAGACGTCTCCGCACATGCAGCGTATGACGGCCTTGCCGAGTCCGCAGTTGCGGCGCTCGACCTGCAGCCGCCTCAGCACCTCGTCCAGGTCGTGCGGTGTGGCCATGGCGTCGTCTCGGTGGAGGCGCTGCTGGTGCTCGTTCCACTGGGCCGCGAGCTGCGTCCACTGGGCCTTGTAGTCGCCGAGCAGCGGCACGAAGCAGTACTGGCAGCTGGACACGCGCCGCCGACTCTGCTGGTGCTGCATGGCGACGTAGGGCGACTCGGTCCAGATGCGCGCGTTCTTGGGCAGGTCGGCGTCGGCGTAGATGGCCTTGCCCTTGAGCTTGCCGGCGTTGGCGCAGACGACAGGCGCGCCGGCCTTGCTGATCACGAGCTCGAAGAAGCGCGCCGTGCGCGGGTCGCTCGCGCCGTAGGGCGTCGCGAGACACGAGTGCCTGTCTGCGCGCATGGCCGCGGCCGACGCGGTGTAGAGCAGCACGTCCGTCAGCTCGGGCAGCTCCATGGGTCCGTCGTCGTCCACGGTCTCGCTCAAGTCGGGTCGGGCCGCGTGCCGTCGCCCCGTCGCCCCCTAGCGATGGCACGAGCGACGGCGACGCCTAACCACCGACGAGAGCTGACGACCAACGACGGCTTGACAAAACAACAACGTCTTACCTGCCGTGAAGGGCTTGGCGAGTAGGCGCCGCATGCTGCTGAGCAGCGACGTCTTGCGCGACTTGCCCGGCGGTGAACCCAGCGATGCGGCGCGCGCGTGCTTGGTCGGCTCGCTCGTAGCCTCGCTCATGCTTGGTCGTCGATCGTCGGTCGTCGTGGAAGCCGAGGTGGTCACCTGCCGCAATATTCGAGCCAGAAGCTGTTCCTCGAGGGCTTCGCCGTTGGCGCTGGAGGGCGGTTTGGTCGTCGTCGTCTTTTCTCAACTGAAATGAAGCGGTTCTTAACCCGGTTGTTCCCGAACGCAACCAGACACGTCCCGAATTTAAGGAGGTGGTGGTTCTGTTTTTGTCACACAAAATCTGATATACTGTGGAAATGCGAAAGTGGGTCGAATGACTATTGAAATAGAGTGAAATAGACTGTCCTAGAACCTGTGGAAATGCATATTCCCGGGCAGCAAACCACAACCACCGGCAGTTGTGGTTAGACCACCGCCGAGAAGGCACCGGCCGAAGGCTTCTGCGTGAGCTTGCCGCTCTTGAGCCAGCACGTACCGCCATTGTAGTCCGTCCACGTGAAGCCCGTGCAGCTGACCGTGTTGCGGCAGTGGCCGCAGCAGCTCTCGGCTTTCGCGGCGCCCACGCTCGCGAGTTCCGTGCCGACCGTGTCGGTGTCCTTGAAGAGACCTTGGCACTTGTAGACCTCGGCCGAGATGAAGTAGGCGGCGCCGTCGGGCATCGCGCCTTTCCACACACTCTGCGACTTCTTGCTCTTGAGGTAGCACGAGCCGCCGTGGAACTTGGTCCACACGTACGCGCTGCAGGCGTCCACTTTGTTGCACAGGTCGCAGCACTCTTCGTGGCTTGCCGTCTGCTCCAAGTCGAGGTCGTTGCCCGGGAAGTCAAAGTGCCACTCGGGGGAGCGACACTGCTGGTCGGTCTTCGAGCGAGCGACGGCGTAGCCCGACATGTAGTTGGCAGTCGAAGTCTCACCAGAGACGCTGCTGAGCAGCGTGCAGTCCATGTACAAGCGCGTGAAGGCCGTGCAACCAGGAGTGGCTCGGCACTTCTCGCTGCAGTCGAGAGTGCTAATGACATTGGTCTTCTTGATGGCTGTGCCGGAGAGCTTGACGTTGGTCTTCCACGGTGCGGAGCGGCGGTTCACCATGTCAGGCTGCTCGTCGCGGAAGATAGGGTAGTGGTAGGAACGCTCGATGCCACACGCTCCCTGAGGGTGGCCTGTGAAGCCTTTCTCGATCTTGAAGTAGCCCTTATCGCCCCAAACCGTCAACCATGAGTTCTTGAAGCGCCAGTACTTGACTCCAGTCTCCACGCCGTAGCCAGTGATCAAGACGGCGTGGTTGTACTTCTCTGCCGGGCACACGGTCTGGTCGCCCAACAAGACACCGGTACGGTAGTACTGAAGGAAGTTGGCGTTGATCTCGACGGCCACGGGCGTCTTGGCGACCTGCTACGCGATTGTGGCTTCTGGGTTTGCCATAAGCAGCTCGCCGTTGTATCCCACGACGCCGAGATTGGGCTTGTCGCAGCTCACGCCTTCGTATTCGAAGCGCGTGCACGACGGACTCTTGCCGTCAACGTTGCTGTACGGGAAGGTCTGAGTGGTACAGAGCGACCCGCCGTTCATGAGCGGGATCCAGCTCATCGCCGTCTGGATGAACTGGCCCTGGTCGCAATTGGCTTTGTACGGACCGCAGCTCACCATATCTTGCTCAGACAAGTTGACCAGCGTCTTGGCGGCCCCCGAGCGGATGCAGTAGGCACTCTCGACGGCGCCGACGGTCGCGAATCCTGAGCATGTGCCGCACGCTGCTTGGTTCTTGACCGGCGTGACACAGCCGTACGCGTCCCAGTCAACACTGTCGGGGAGGTTGGCGAGAACACGCTTCTCCGTTTCAGCCTGCAAGCTCCGGTTGACGGCAGCTGGCACCGCTGGAACGGCGTCTTGATCCTTCGGGAACCCACGACTAACGAACGCTTCAAACTCGCTCGGTGACAGCAAAGCAAAAGGCGTGTCGATAGAGAAAGTGGCCTTGGGCTGAGTGCTTTGGAGAGCTTCAATGCGGTGCTTGGTTCCAGGAGGCGCTGCAGTTCATCATTCGTCGTCCCAACGTCCATGATCGAAAACTTCGAGGTCGCCGTGGCAAAGCCGTTCTGGATGGCGACTTGGCCGGCCGGGGTACGCTTCCATTCGGCCAGTTCTTGGGCGAGCGAGCTCAATTCTTGGGGCTGGAGGTCTGAGACTGAGGCTGGCAGAGCGACGGCTGCTGAGGCAAGCCCAGCGACTGCGAAGAAGACGGAGTGTGGCCGCATGATGAGCTGAGCTGGAGTTCTTGGCGAGGAAATTGCGAAGTGAGCGCCGAGTTGCCCCCTGCCCCGGATCAACCAGCCGAGTGGCTGGGTGGGTCGATGTGTGTGATACTGCGTCGTGCAGTATCCACGAAGACAGAAGGCACTCGTCCTGCCCTCCACACCCAGCGTTGCTGATTTGGCCGCAGAGACCGTGGCCGCAAATCCATCAACAGAAAGACGAGTCCATTCTTGCTTCGACCTCGAATCAGGGCCGGCTCTCTTCTCACAGCACTGTGGGCAGGGTAGCAGCGGCTGCTGAGAGTGTGAGCCGCAGAGAAGATCAAGTTCGTACCACAGCTCCAGCAAAGGCCCGTCCACTGGATTCCAGTATGGAAGGCTCCATTGGAACGGCGACAGGAAGTCTGTGATGGTCCATCGTCGTCAAGAGCACAGGATCTTCCCGATGGACCTCTGATATATGCGCCAGGTGCAACAGTTCAGTTTTTAGTAGGAAAAAATCGAAGCGAGAGGGACATCATGATATTCCACTGTTGAGAGTCCCGTCTACCGTGTCATCTCTCAACCGAATCTCTCATCTTCAGGAGATTTGTTGCCACGTCTTCACGTCTCTGAATCCACCACGCACCCAAAGGTGTGGCGCTCGTTCGTGCACACACGAACCAGCCAGTTAGGAAAGAATGTCTTCGTGGTTGTGGTTGGAGACAGTCGAGATACCATCTCATAACTACAAATTACTACTGAATCCTGTTGGCATGCCCGAGCAAAATTTGAGCGAGGGCGCCTCGTCTAAATCACGAAATCAGTGACCTTACGACGCCGTGACCTGAGTCAGAGGCCGCATCGTAGACACTGTCTGAAGCGAAGGCACACGGGAATTGCAGTTGGCGAGCCCGCTCCCACTGCACACTGCAAGCCCTGGCTTTCCAAAGAGGCTTGCAACACAGTCCACCTCTTCGCACGCAATCACCTTCGCCTCCCTTCGAGAGGCAGCTGCCCAGCCATTCTCTCAGCATGTCGAACAGGATATCATCACGTATCATGTCCTTGCTCCACAGACTTCGCCACACCTCAGTTGGACCTCTCAGGAAATCCGCCACCGGAGCAGCCGCGAGGGGTAGCGCGACAGCTTTGCTGGGTTCTTTCATTCGCCAATTACCAAGTTTCCTTGCACTCAACGATGATCCGCCTCGCCGCCATTGCTCTGCTCGCTACAGCCGCCTCTGCCTCTGGGCAAGCGTTGCGCTCGCTGCAGTCTGCTGCCAAACCGCAGTGCCTCTCGCCCGAGTGGCACTTCGACTACCCTGGCAACGACCTCGCCATGGAGCTCGCGCCCACACTCGACGACTGCTGCAGCATCTGCTCCAAGAACGACGCCTGCCACGCATACACGTGGACCAAGTACCTCGGTGGCGCCTGCTACATGAAGACCAAGAAAAGCTCGAGCGTGTGGCAGGGCGCGCAGCCCGACGGGTCTGCCTACTTCATCTCGCAAGAGGTTTACAAGTGCCAGCCGTTGGCTAAAGACCGTGACTTGGCTGGTCAGGAGCTCAAGAGCGTGCCAGCTCCACGTGCGGAGAGCTGCTGTGCGTTGTGTCGCCAGACGACCAAGTGCTCAGGGTTCTCGTGGACGGACTACAACGGCGGGACGTGTAGGCTGAAGCAGGGCCAGTTGCTGCGCACGGCTCTGCCGAACGTCTACTCGGCCCTCGTTTGAGTGAATTAGGACAGGAATGAGATGTGTTTGCCATTACTACTTCCTTCCGTTCGTCCCATGTTCTGCCAGTCTGTAACTTGAGCTTGGCCTTGTATGGCATTGCTGGTGACACCACCACTGTCAGGGCTGCGGCTCTTCTTCGGTACCGAGGTAGAGTGAGTGGGTTATCGGCGATCACCCATCGGTCCTTGGCGCCTGCCAGTCGTGTAGCGTTCAGTTGGAGGACCGTGATCTAGGCTAAAGGCAACAGCTTGTTGGATTGAAAGTGCTAAGAAAGCCTCCGTCTGCGTTGCCTGTGTGAGCTTGCCGCTCTTGAGCCAGCACTTGCCGCCGTTGTAGTCCGTCTACGCAAAGCCCATGCTTTGGCTGTTGCTTCAGCCTTTGCTGCGCCAACACTCGAGAGGTCCGTGCTCACAAGGTTCACGTCCTTGACTAGACTCTGGCATTTGTACGTCTCAGCCGAAACGTAGAAGGTCCAGCCATTGGGCATCGCGCCCTTCCACACGCCTTCCGCCTTCCTGCTTTTGAGGTAGCACGAACCGCCGTGGAACTTGGTCCATACGTACGCGCTGCACTTGTCGACGTGGTTGCATAGGTCGCAGTATTCGCCCGGGTTCGCCGTCTGCGCCACCTCGAAGTCGTCGTCCCGGCAGTCGAAGTGATACTCGGGGGCACGGCACTGCTGGTCGGTCTGCGAGCAAACGGTTGGGTCCCGAGGTGTCACCTGTTACCGCCGACAGGAGTGTGCACTGGCTGGAGTAGTATGACGCAGCCCCGCACTGGGGCGCAACACGACATTTCTCGCCACAGTCGCGAGTGTTGACGTTAACGATCTCGGTGCCCGTCAGTGCACTGTACTGCTTCCACAGCGACGCACGTCGGGTCACGAGCTCGGGCTGCTCGTCACGGAAGATTGGGTAGTGGTAGGACCGCTCGGCGGATACCAGCTTTCTTCATCAGGAGCCGCCTCGAGTCGAGTACTACAGCTCAAACAACGAAACCTCCAGCGGCACTGGCCCATGAACTGGTTCTTCTATAACTGTGGATAACCGTGCAGCTCGGTTCGCAGTTGTGGCTGTGGGAACAGCGCGGGGCTTTCGATGCCCAGAAAGTCTTCGCCAGGTCGATGTCGTCGCCGTCACAGACGTGGTTGTGGTTACTCTCAAGCTTTCAGACTAAGCATCGACAACTCCTCTAGAACCCCACGATTAATGTACAATAGTCGCAAGCGGTAAGATAGCATAGAAGTTCACCCTTAAATCAGTTGACCCCCCCCTCCCCAGGCGTGGTAATGGTCGTGAACATGGTCGTGTGCGTCGTCGTGGTCGCCATTCTCAAGGTCGTGGTCACAGCCTGCGTGCTGGTCTGTCGACGAGCTGGACCGCGTGTGCGAGCTCGTGTGTGCATAGAAATCGCGCGAGGATGCAATGGGGCCAATCTCGCTGTGATCGCATTGCTACTTCTAGGCATAATACTCGTTTTTCATCCGTCTGCTCCTCGAAAGTACTATCCGAATATAGGAGGGTTCCCAACCAGCGTAATTAAACGGTAGCAGAGACAGCGTGTGCCACATGTGCGCTCTGGATTTAGTGCATGACACCGTGGAATGTCATTCACGGTGTAGGTTCTCGGATTATCGTAGTTAGTAATCCAAACTATCAATTCGCGTACGCTACTACTCCCACTCGTCCTCAGCCCCTCGAGCTCCATCCAGGCTGATTCACTCTTCCGTCCGTTCGTTCACATATACCGATGCCGGTCGCGCACTTCCCTCGCGCCCGCCACCGCATCCCCTCGTCGACATGGCCGCCAGGGATCAGGCATTGCGCTCCTCTTCGCAACGCGCGCAATGGCACACGAACTGGTACTCCTGCAGACACTGCTGGCGTTCCTCGACGTTCTGGTCCACGTCGATGTACGAGATGCAGAGCTCGTCGCCTTTCTGTAACGACCACACATTGTCAGCTATGAATCTACGCACACGTCCGTTCGAAGGATCCACTCACGTTGATGTCCTGGACTGCATAAACCTGCGCCGAGCCGTTCTTCATGTAGATTACCGTGCAGTTGGGGTCGCAGTTGTGGTTCATCGTGCAGATCGTCGGGAAGAGCGCGGTGCCTTCGATTCCCACAAAGTCTTCGTCGTAGCCCGCGCAGCACTCGTCGATGTCGTCACCGTGGTCGTGGTCGTGCGCGTGGTCGTGAGCATGACCGTGGTCGTGGTCGTGGTCGTGCGCGTGGTCGTGGTCGCCGTCCTCGTGGTCGTGGTCGCAGCCCGCGTGTTTGTACTTCTCCGCGTACTTCTCAAGCGCGTTCTTGACCTTGAGCAGCACCGGCGGCACCTCTTTCTTCTCCTCGGTCAACGTCTCCAGCAACGCCTCGCTCAGCGTGTGGAACGGGTGGTCGATCTCGAGGCTGATGTTGTTCATCTCGAACATACCAACAACGCTACCGAAGAAGTCGAGGCTCAGCACGTCCGCGCACGAGCCCATCACGGCATCGACGGATAGCCCGTTGAGCCCGTCCTTCTTCTCCAATCGCTCCAGGTTGTCGCGCAGTCCAGTCATGAAGTGGTTGACCGTCTGCGTGATGAGTCCCTTGAAGACTTCGCGCTGCTGTTCGAGGGTCTGGCCTTCCTCGAGGTCCTCCTCCGTGACCACGACGTCCCACCATGGCAGCTTGCAGAACATATCGACGGGCTGGCGCGCATGGCCGAGGTCATGTGTCGAGATGAATCGCGTGAGGATCCGCGCAATGACCTTGGCCGCGAGCTGGAAGATCTCGTTGGTCACCAGCGTGTGGTTGATGAAGTGGCCCATGGGCGTCTCGTTGTCGTCCGCATGGGTGCACAGCAGCGAGTGCTGTTCGTCGTACGCGGCCTTCCGGCACGCCTCCGAGCAGTAGAGTACGCCGCACTCGCACTGCACTTTGTTCTTGGCGAGGCGGTAGACGCTGAAGTAGCTCTCTTCGTCCGAGCGGCCGCCTTGCTTCTGGAGAAAGTCGATCGCGGCCTCGAAATCTTCAAATTTGGCCACGTCGTTCTCGCCTTCGTTCGCGGCCTCGACGCGCTCCCACGAGTCCTTGCTGTTGATGAGGCTCACAAAGCAGTGCTCACAGCAGTCAGCAAAGTCCTTGTTGTCTTCGTGCTGCATCGCGACGAACGGACGCTCGCTCCAGATGGCCTCGCCGGCCTTGAACGCGCGGTCGGCGAAGATCGCCTTGCCCTTGGTCTCGGCCACGCCGCAGACGATGTGCGGCGCGCCGAGCTGCTGCTGGAGCAGCTCGTCGAAGTACTGCTGCACGGCGGGCTCGTTGGGCTGCGGCATGGCTGTGGGAAGCTCAAGTGACTGCGCGACGCCACGAAGGGGAGGAGGAGGGATGCACCGCTGGCCAATCCGCCCTTTGGCGTTGGCCGATTCGCTGCGTCAGCCTCAAACACCCCAACGGCTGATTCGTGAAGCTGCAGAGTGATGGTCCGAGAGCTCTGTTTGAATGGGTGGCGTCAACGCGAACCCATTTCAGCCAATCAAAATGGCTAAAATTAGTAGAATGACCTGTGATAGGTGGTAGGATCCTGTGTTGTGTGATAGATCCATGGCGATCTTGAAGGGGCGTTTGGGCGGAATACAAGATTAATGGAAGGGGCGCAATGTGGCGTTGGCTCGTGGTGCTCGGGCTGTGGGACGTCGCGACGCGCACGCACGCGGCGCTGGCGATCGGCGCCGTGGACAATGCCAACTGCGCGCTGTGCCAGGGCCTGCAGTACTGCTCAGCGCTGAACGGCAAGCTGCTCTTCGACCCCGTGATCGGCTACACGAGGTACGTTGTGATGGGGCCATGTTAACTGGAAGCGCAAGACTCACGGGGTTCAACGGCAGGGAGATAACCTCGCAGTTGCAGAAACAAGGTGTTTGCGAGGATATGGACGCCAAGACCTTTGACCTGAGCAAATTCGGTGATCAGTACCAGTTCAAAGACACCGAGCGATGTCACACGCTCGTGTGGAACTACCACTGTCTTTCCATGGTCGCCACTACTTTCCAGCGCGTGATCGATGGTGTGGTCGTGTCTTGTGACAACTCTCCTGCTGCATCTTCTGCATCTATTCCGCTCCCGCCGTGCCGGTCGCTGTGCGTTGAGGTCGCGGACAAATGCGTATACTCGCATTTCTACCGTGACTACTTGGAAAACGTGTGCGGCAACGTCCCATGTGTGAGCGAGGAGAAGGAAAAACTGTCCAACGGATCGCCGAAACAGGCCGCGTGCGTTAAGGCGCCGTGGGAAAGCGTCCCGAACACTAGCTTCTCGAGGTGCTCCATCCGTGAGTACGTTCCTCCAAAAGCAGATGCGCGGATGCTGTCAGCGTCAACGACAGTCATAATTGTATTTGCGGTCATGTCGACTGTCTATTAGTTTCGCTGTTGATGCGAAATAGAGTCACCTGGAAATGAAAGTGTAAAAACGGCATGGCTCTTAAATCAATGTGTTGTAACCGTGGCGTCGCTGGTACTGAAGAAGCCCGAGCGTTGCAGCGCCAGTCACAAAGCCAAAGAGGACCCACCCCACGATTGCAAGGAAGCCCCCGCTAGTGACTGGTGAGTGAACAGCGGCGTCAATCGATGGCGTGTTCAGTCCCTTTAAGGTCTTCTTCACCGAGTCACGAGGAGCAAACGAGTCTCCGGGCCATTTCGCAAACTCGCTGATCTTGAGCCACCACGCAGGGTACCCCGGAGATTGCATTTGCGTCGGCGCCTCGCCCGTGGTCACGTATCCGTTGCTGTACTTGGCCACGAGAGTCCACGCTAGAGCCCACCAGCGCTCGACAACTCGCGTCGCAAAAGCGTTGCTTTCCGCCTGGATAAACTGGTCAACTTCAATCTGGGACTCGGGGCTGGAGTGGTTCTTGAGCATCGCGAGAGCGTACTGGTCTGTATCGCGGCGAAGGCGAAAGCCCTCTGTCTGCAGCTTCTTAATCTCACCGCGAACGTCTTGGTTGATAGCGTTGAAGCGAAGCAGACTCCAGTTGTTGACAAAGTTGAATGCCCACCACGCCGACTGCAACGAGAACTCACTTTGCTTGCCTTGTGTGTATGAATCCGGTATCTCTTCCTGGCGGCAGGAAAATGGAACATACACACTCCCGTGTGGGGCGTCTTGTGCGTACCACACTGCGCAGCCCACAGCGTCCGGGAGAAAGCTGCGCGCTTGCAGCACGAAGCTGTACAACGTGCGGTGCATGGAAATTGGTCTCTCCCACCCACCGGGCACACCTTGCGGGTTTCCCCCAAAACGGACCGGCGCACCAAACGGCCCGGCGGCAATGCCCTTGGTCATATCGTATTTGGTGCCTTCATAGTGGTCGCGCAGCAACTCCATGACCGCATTGAGGTCCACGAGGGCGTCGGGTTTAATTGAGAACGGGTATGTCGCGTACTGGGAGAAGCTTCCCAGACGAGCATCGAGTTTCAGTGATGGCGCGAGCACGTCGAAGATTCGCCAAATGCGGCGGCCCGTGTACAGCGGCCCGACAGCATCCTTGTCGGCAAATCCGTAGGCTGCTGTGAAGTCGAACGCCTGCCCCGACTTGGGATCCCACCACCCTTTGTTCGTGGCAAATGAGTGGATGTTGTCCGACGCGAGGAACCAGTCAGGCTTGTCGAGATCCATCTCGCGGATCGAAAAGCCGTTCGCGAGCGCGGCCACGTGGTCATCAGGCACACGCTGGGCAGCCCACACGGCACTGGTGTTGTGAGGTCCTGTCATGACGTGGAAGACCCAGAGTTCGCCGAACTTGTCGGCGATACTTAGCGCCTCCGCCGAGTCGCCGTAGTCCGGTGCGTTCGGGTCGCCGCTGTCTTCACTGTAGAATCCGAACTCGACTGCGAGGTCACCCATGGTCTTGATGGCGCACCGTGCAGAGTCGCATCGCTCCAGCGCGACCTTGGTGAGCTCGGCGATGCTGAAGAGGTTCTTGCCGTGAGCGCCGGCATCCAGCGGCCACCCGACAGTCTTGGCGCCGCACGTGCTCTCGCCGATGCTCAGCTGCACTTCGTTCATCATGCCGTAGTCCTGGTCCCAGTACGCGTACGTGTGCGGCACTTGAGGGATGTAGCCCATGGGCGTCATGACTTGCTGGTTCGCGTCGCGCGGCGCGTAGTGCGGCCCTCGCTCGAGCGAGACGAGCCGTGGGTAGCCACCGTTGAAGTTGTACACGGCGCGCTGTGCGTCCAGCGCGTGGTGCTGTGCTGGCACGCGCACGAAGCGCACGTCGCCGGCGCCGCCGCCCGCGTCATCCGTGTGGGCCACCAGCGTGGACCCGTCGACCGAAGCGTTGCGGCCGACGGCGATGACCGTGCAGGCGAGGCTCGAGCGGACGGCCGACCAGCCGCAGAGCAGCGCGAGCGAGAGAGTCGACGGGATCTTCATGGCGGCGAGGCGAGATGGGAACTGATGGCCCGGGCCTTGGGGATTTCCTCTGAGTGAAACCATCGGCAAGAAGGTACGTCAGGAGAGCGTATAGTGACCTTCAAGTGGGCACTCAAGCGCGGGTTTGGCCACTATAGCGAGGGAAACGGCCACTGATGGGCACTCCCAAGAGGGAAACCGATCTTGAAAGGTCGCACGGCAACATGGGACGACGGCGGCGGATGGTGTCACAGATATCGACGGACGGACGGCAAGAGCTGTGATTGGCGGGTCTCGAATGGGACGAGGCGAGTGCCATCAGCGCATAAGGAAAATGACTGTCCAAGGGTTGTGAGACTGTCACGGTTCGAGAGGTGGGAAGGTGCGCAACCGTTCTGCAGGGATTCTAGGCTTTCGCTCTCTTGAAAGTTATCGGCCTCCGAATTATGATCCAGTCATCAGTACAGTGCTGTGATGGCTTCGATGATCTTGGACGACAGCTCGTCGTGGCTTGGAAGCTGTCCCTCCAGCTGAATGCGATTGCGAACATCGTCAGCGGCAGCGGCAGCCGTTGCGTTCCTTGCAGATCGGTTAGCTGCGTCTTGCACGACTTGGACGGCACGCTTCCACACGGATTTGAGGCCTCGCACCGTACCTTGCACCAAAGCTGCAACGAGTGGATCATCACCTTTGTCTTGACTTTCGCCTCGAGTTGCAATCGCGTACAGCACTTGTAGAGTACACGCCGGCGACGCACCATTCTCACCGCTAGGAGCCGTTGTCGTTTGAGTGGTTTGAGTGACGTTGATGATCACTTCAATCGTAAACCGCTCACCGTCGGGGAGATCACGCGCAAAGATCTTCATGCCAAACTCGAGTTGCTCGCCTTCCTGAGATTCGGATGGCGACGACTGCTTCAGCGCATAGTATTGGTAGTCTTCGACGTGAACAACATCCAGACCTGTGACACCTTTGACAGGCATACGGAATAGCTGTTTGCGCACAAATGGCTGCACTTGGGTACCACTGCTGGTCGAGAACCGTGCTACCCGCCAGGCACCAATGTCGACTTCAAGATTTTCGCTGAGATGGTTACGCCCAACGGCAAACGAGCACTCGTCCGACAGCAGCACATCGAACACCAAAGAAGGGGAGATTGCCTCTCCTTGGATGGATTCCTCGAGAACGACCTCAAATTTGCTTGGCGGGCACTCAAAAAATCCTCCCACAAGTCGGCGAACATTCACTGACGTCGGCGGAGTCCTCTCGGGTAGCGGCGCAGGCGTCCACGGCATCTGGATGTTGAGCGACGAGCGCACCCGGCGCGGGATGTTCGAACCTACGCGATCACTTCCTCTCATGGTGCTGATCATGCCTTTAATAATCTCGATAGCCAGTGTATGAGGCGGGAAGGCATCCTTCCGCGACCTCACCTGCGGAGACGAATCTCCAACAAACGAGGATCTACCAGATTCGGTTGGTTGCTGAATCGAAGAAGATGAAGGAGGTCGCGCGAGACGGAACTCGTCAGCTCGCTTCAGTAGCAGGGTACACGCGTTCTTGACGCCTTCAAGAACTCCCTTCTTAATCTGAGCAGAGAATACGGTCTTCCTCGTAAAGTGCACTCCTGTACGGCACTTGAAAATGACCGCGTTGTTCATCGGGGCAAGCGCATACATCCCATCCCGTTCCAGCGAGTCGTGAAGTTCAAACACGGTTTCGACGGAAAATCCATTGCTCTTTGGAATGCTAAGAGTGAAGATCTTGGATCGGTACACCGCCTTCTGCATCGCCTTTTCGTCCACGACACACGAGTCAAACTCTTCAATTGCAACAGAAGCGGTCAAAGAAGGTGACAATGAGACTTCGGGTGTCTCCATCTTAGTCCCATCAACAGACGCGAATTTGGGTGGTGGTGGGCCATAGCTGAGTTTGCGGACAAAGCCGAAAACTGGATGCAGATGCCACTCATTAGCGCGCTGAACACTCGTTGTGGAAACAGGCTTGTCTGCCGCGGAGTTTGTGCTCGATCCACTGGTGGACCTTGGGGGTCGTGAAGGCGCTTGGCTGGTGTTTTGATGGGCCATTCGGCGACTATCTTGGTCAAGGAAGAACTCGATCAGCTCCCGGACAGTCGTACGCGATATCGTCGTCGCGACGACTTCGACCATGTTACGATCGGGAAGCTCGTGAAACCGGCGATTGGAGACGTCGTCGACCCACGGAAGCACAACTTTTGCGCGCTCGGCAGCCGTAAGCACTGGCACTTGGTAATCAGTTCCAAACGGCTCTGACTCCGACTCAGGCAGGGAAAGAGATGAGGCAGACGATGTTGCTTGCAACTCGCTCGACGACTCGGTGACAGACTGACGTTCACTCACCGACGAGCGTGGATGAGACAGATACTCGAAGGCGGAAAGATCTGACGCGTACACCAGTGCGAGAGCGTGAGCGAAGTCCTTGGTAAGATACGTGTCGGTTGGATCGGCAGAAGTGCGTCGTCGCTTGCCAAGCCACATGCCTTTGCCGAAGCGTGCCGAGCACAACACAATGTAAACAGTTCGACCAGCTTCACTGCGGTGGTGAGGCTCGCTTTTGGTGTCTTGATTGGGGCGCTCGAGCACTCGGAACGATTCCCAGCCCTGCATTTTCTTGGCGTTCACCACGACTTTACCAATCACATTCTGGCCGATGTACCGCTGGTGAATGGTCGAGTGGAAGCCCCAGTGGTGGGTCTTCCCCTTAACGACGTGGAAAAGGCACGAGGCGTCCGGAGTCTCGGTGAACACGAGCTTGTGCGTCTCGTTCACTCGTAGAAAGAGCCCCGTGGCCGGGTCCATGAAGTAGATCGGCGCGTCGTGGTTTCTCGGGAACGTGTGGTCTGTCAGGTGAGACCGAACCTGGTCGTACAGTGACTTGCCAGCGTTATTACCGCCAGTTCCGACGCCTGTCGACACCGTAGATTCCGAGATGGCACCAGGCGCGAAGCGGCTGACTGTGAGCGGGTTCGTACCGCGACCACGCGCCGTGGGCCAGCGGTCGCCGATGGTCTTGAGCAGCTCCTGGCGCGCGGACGCGAGCGCGTCATTGGCATTGCCGTCCTTATCGTCCGCGGCGTCGACGCGCAGCACGTACCAGAGGAAGAGCCGCTTGAAGGTCGCAAGGAAGCGCTTGTCCTGGAGACACGCAAGCGACGAGAGCACGGGCAGCAGCGTGAAGAACACGAGACGGAGCAGCGTTGCATCGCCCGTCTTGTAGAGCACGACGATGATGCAGGCGCTGGTCAGCAGCGACGGCAGCGCCGTCGACGCGAGCGGGTCCTCGGTCCCAGGCTCCATTTTCGGAGGGGGAGACGGCGATCTCTCTGGCGTTGTTTCCGCTGATGAGGTGATGCCACAACGACACGAAGTCCGTCATCGACGTCTCTGATTGGGGGAAAATCTTACTCTTCCATTCCCACCAATCAAATCATGGAAGGACATGGGTCACAAATGCTCATGTCACAGTAGGGAGTGCAGAGTGTTGGTCGTTTGCGTTCGGTCTCTCGCAAGAATGACCCGCTCCAAAAAAGAGAGAAGATCGGCCAAACGGTGACGCGGCCGCCATTCTAGAAGTCCGATATGAAGCTGACGATCCAGGTCGTGGGCGGCGCCTCCGAGCGGCTCGCGCTGCACGTGGCCGGCGGCCCGGAGACCTCGGTGCTCGAGCTCAAGCAGCTCATCGAGCTCCAGAACACCATGCGCTTCCCTGTGACCGCACAGCGGCTCATCTTCCAGGGCCAGATCCTCCAGAACGAGAAGCTTCTCGGCGAGTACAACATCGCCGACGGCATGGCGCTCCACCTCACGCTCGCGCCAAGCGTAGCTGCGTCGATCGCGGCCGCGGCCGCGGCGGCGCCGCAAGGCCCCTCGAACGTGCGCGCGGCGTTCGCGTCCATGCCTCCTTCCAATCGCACACCCACGCCGGCGACGCTCATGCGCCAGTATCTGCAGCAGATGCAGGGCGAAAACGGATTCGACACGGCGATCCAGACACTCCAGAAGATCTGCGACAACATCGTGAGCCACCCGACCGAGGAGAAGTACCGGAAGCTGCGCGTGGGCAACGCCGCGCTCAAAGCAAGGCTCTTCGACCGCTCACGCGGCATGGACTGCGTGCGGCTTCTTGGGTTCCAAGATGGCGTCGAGGAGGTAAGTTCTTGACTGCGGCTGTTCTCAGATTGCGAGTCTCGAAGATCTCGAGACAATAATCTCGTGACGAAAGCTGATCAGTCTTTTCCCGTGGGATATGCAGGGACACGTCGTGCTCGTGCCGACAGCCGAGCGGTGGGAGACAATGACGACGTTGAAGCGCGTGATCGATGAGTTCGCATCGACGCCATCGCCATCGACTATGTTCGGCGGCAGTCCCGCCGCCGCATTCCCCAATACGTTTGGCGCCGGCGGCCAAGCCATGGGCGGCGGCAACGATTTCGCCAACATGGCGGCGCAAGCCTCGGCGATGCTGCAGAATCCAATGATGGCGCAGGCCATCTCGAGCCACCCGATGATGCAGCAAATGGCACAGGCCAACCCGATGATCGCACAAGCGCTGCAGAACCCGGTGCTGCTCCAGCAAATGATCCAGAGCATGCAGCACAACCCGGCCATGATGCAACAGGTCAGTCAGATGATGCAGGACCCAAACGCCATGCAGCAAATGCAGCAAATGATGGGTGGTGGGCTGGGCATGGGTGCGACTGGTATGGGCTTCCCGTCGTTCCCCGGCGCGCCGCCCGCTGCGCAACCAGCAAGCAATCCATTCTCAGCGCCGGCAGCGAGCAATCCGTTCGCGGCGCCGGCACCCCCGTCAAACCCGTTCGCTGCGTTTGCGACGCCGCCCACGCCGGCCTCGACCGTCTCTTCTGCCCATACGACGCCGGCGACGCCTACGTCTTCCTCGAGCGCGACGCCCGCAGCCGGATCGGCGTCGAGCGGCGAAGAGATCTTTGACGAGGAGGACATCGCGGCGGCCATCGCGCGGTCTTTAGAGGAGCACTAGAAAGGTGCCGGCGCGGCACGACTGTACATAGTGGTTCGATGGAAGCTCAATAATCAATAGGTGATAGAAGCGACAGACTCTTCGCCGTTGACGCGCCGCTCGTCCATTATCCCTCCGTTCTGATTCCTCCCTGCTTCATCGTCTTCCAGCACCGACCTCACTTTCCACCTGATCGTGATCAACCCAGTGCATGATGCTAATCGACCACTACCGCGTTATCATTCAAAGCGCCATCTGTCACTTCTTTCTGGCTTTTTCGTACTGGTCGCATAGCATCGTGTCCAGTTTTGTTCTCACTGGCCGAAATCCGCCATCGTCGTCCCCGCCACCCAATCGCCATGCGCAGAGCCAATATTGAGCCATCGCGTGGCTGGCGCTCAAAGAGGAAGCGTTTGTGACCGGCAACTTCCGACGCTCGCCGCGTGCCCCCTGGCGATGATGGTCAGCGAGCAGAACCGCAGTTTGCAGCCTCCGGACGCCGCCGCCGCCGCGCCCTCGACCGCCGACGGCGCCATCGCCTTCCCCGCAGCACTCGCCGCGCCCGTGACCTTCGGCGACGCCATGCTCGCCGATGCTCCCAATTTCGCCTTCGACGACCAGTTCATGGCCATGCCCGCCGAGCTCGCGCAGCAGGCCGACCCGGCGGCGGCGGCTGCGGCGGCCGCGGCCATCGGCGCGTCCTTCTTCATCGACACGGCGGCCATCGCGCAGCAGATCGCGATGGCCGTCACGGACGAGAAGAAACTCTCGGATGTACGTGCGGAGAGACTGGCATGTATGGAGGAAGATGCTGATGTGGTTGACGGTTGCTGTAGAACATTCTTGATTTGATCCCGCCGCCACAGCCCAACGTGTCGACCATCCCGACCGCGAGTGCAGTGCCGACCGCGACCGCCGTAGGGACGGACCCTGCGGCCTCGCTCACGATGCCGCTCGGCCCACCGCCGGGGCTCATGGAGATGCGCGCGCTCTCGCCGCCCATGTCGCTGATGCCCGACTTCTCGCAGTCGTCCGGCATGACGGCGCTGTCGCTCGACGCGGCTGCCGCGGCCGTGAGCGCGGCGGCGACCACGGTTCCGCCCGCGACTGTGGCCCCGCCGGCGCCTGCGACGATCGCTGCCCCCGTGTCGACCGCCGCGACTTCCACGGCCGCGGCGGCCGCCGCCGTCGCCGCTGCTGCGGCAGCCACTGCCGAAGACCGACGACGTGCGAATGCCTACGCCGCGGCGTCGCTACTGAAGAAGGTGCGGTAAAATTCGTGACGATGCTGGGTAGTTCTCCGAAGACGGCGTATTTACTCTGTGGCTTTCCGTTCACAGCGGAAAAGCAACGACGCGTTTGGCTCGGACGCTGCAGTGGTTTCATCCGGAGCGATTCCCACGAGCAGCTACATCGCGCCGACTGTTTCCACAAGTACGACGCCATCGTCCACGCCACCGTCCACGTCAGCTACGACACCCACTGTGTCGGCGGCAGCGGCGGCCAACCTTCATAACCTTGCACGTGAGAAGGTGATGAAGGAGCCGCAGTCGGGAGACCTATACGAGTGCGTGATCACCAAGCGTAACGGCGGGCTCGGCCTCACGCTCGCGTGCGTGGACGACCACGTCCAGATCACAGGACTTGCGCCTGATACACCTGCGGCGAACAGCGGCATTTGCGTCGGCGACACGCTAGTGGCTGTATCGGGGCTTCCGGTGCGCGGACTGCAGTTTTCGACGGTTATCGGAAGGCTCAAATCTTCGTCGCGCAACTCGGTCGTGCTCAAGCTGCGAAGAAATCCTTGTACGTGCCTACCTGGAAGTAATCCTAGATTTGAACGGTTTTGCTGACTCAGCTCTGGTGCGCGAACACTCAGTCCGTCACAATTCGAATGGCAACGGTCTTCCGTACAGAAACAACAATGGCATCGGTGCAGGACTTAAGCGACCTGCACGCCCGATGACAAAGACACCGGAGAGCAACAGCGCGAATGTTTTGTCCAACAGCAAATCCATGGCACTCGAGACACGGTTAGCGGGTCCATTAGGTGCTGCTGTGCCGACTGCGTCCGCGAATGGTGCTGGAGCCGATGCCTCAACTGCAGGCACTTTTCACGTCAAGAGTGAGCCCACACAAGGCTCGTATTTTTCGACTGATGCGTCCATTCTCTCGACTATGGCCCCCTCAGCAACGGCGCCACTTCCATCGTGGCGTGTCGCTGAAGAAGACCGGGATCGATACTACGCTGAGTCTCGACGGTTGCGCCAAGAGCTATCGAACGCAGTGGCTTGGAGACGACGAGAGCGTAGCGCAACGAGCGTTCTCCACCAGCAGTTCCAAGAGATTGCTCACAAGTTCGAGTGCGAGATGCAGACAATTTTCCAAATTGGCTCAGCAACGTCTTCTGCCGCCGCAGCCAACGGAGGAGCATCATCCGGTGGTGCAGCTGATAGCTCGTCTGTCGCCAAATCTCACCATGAGGATCTCGTCGCGCTCCGCCAAAAGTTGCTGGAAGTCAACCACGCGCTGGCACGCCAGCAAACTGAAATCATGGAACTCAAAGAACGTGACGCTCGTCACGCTTTCCATGAGATGAGGCGTATCAAGGCAGAGATCGTCCGTGAGATTCAGAAGCGGATGCAGGAACTCGTGATGACTGGTGCCCCACAGCTGAAAGGGCCGGGGGAGCCGTTCTCTAAACCCTGCGAAGAGCGTATCGAGGGTGTTCGACCAAGTGTGTTTGAGCATCTTTTTCAGCAACAATCAACGACCAGTGTCGCCTCGAAACTGCTTGCAACGCGCCACCACCACCACCACCGTTCGACGTCGTTAGTGCAATCTGCTACGTCGGGTATGATCAAGGAAGAAAAAACGGCGAGTATTGAGCTCGAGTTAGACTCCGCTCAAGTATCGCAGGTAATGATGATCATTCCTGCCCTGTTTGGTAGATGACATCCGTACTGACGTTATTATGAACTCGAAGGTTTTGACGTGGAATATGCGGGAGGATTTACCAGCACGGTCTTTGATTGTGCAAGTCGTTGGCGGCGTCAAAGTCGAGTATGTGACGCATGAAGAAGCGCTCACACTGCGTTACCAACTTCAGCTCGTCGAGGAAAAGCCGTAATGACAGAACCAGTTAGGACTCTACAGAACACCACGCAGTACCATTCAAAACAACGACAATCTACCACACACACACAAACACAATATGCGAAACACTCAGGTGAGACCCGCACATTTCCTTCATCAGGCAGGCAGACAGGCATGCACGGCGAACAGGAGAAGGAAACGGAGATAAAATGAAAAAGCAGCAAGAGTGCCGCCCGACATCTATGAGATTACTTTTGTGGTGTCTGGTATGTAGGTAGAGAATCAGCGTCGAAGATGAAGACCCAATGTAACCTACTAGACGGACACCTCCTTGGAAGGCGTCGGTGTCCCAGCCTCACGCACGCTCTCGCGACGCTCGAGCTTTTCGCTCACTTGAAGAAGTGAGTCCCCTTCGGTGATTTCCCCCAGGTTTTCCATTGTCTGGACGAACCAATGGAAGAGTTTGCTCGCAGTGTCGCCCTCGAGCTTCTCCATCATCGAGTAATTGAAACTCGAAACACCCGAAAGGAAGAACGTGCAAGCCGACGAAAGAGATGGGAGCGAATTGTACACGTGCAGCGACTCAACGTGAAGTGTCGTAGTGGCCGCATCATCTGTCTTGTGGAGCGTGACCTCGTGCGGGTGTGTGTAGAGGCCAGCGCTACTGAGCGTGACATCACTGTGGACACAGTTCTTGACCTCAAGCGAGCTTTCGACGTTCTCAGCGTTGAGCGTTTCGTGCACATATGTCGACTGAAGCTTGAGTTCGTGGCCCTCTCGGGTCTCGCGTCGCTCGTCGTCGATCTGACGCGCGAGGTCCCAGAAGCTCACGGTGACGGCGGCACCTTCACTTCCCGTGGAGACGAGGTTTCCCGCTGTTGAGTACAGACCAACAGCTCCAGGCCCGATCTTGGAGGCATATTTTTCGCGGAGGTCGAAGTGAACGTCTGTCTTCATCGTGATCTTTTGGCCACTGGCATTGCGCAAATTGCCGTCATGCTGCGTGAGACCAACGGCCAGCAGAGCGGCTGCAACCGTCGCACTCTCGAGACTCACGCGTTCTTGCTGGCACCGCTGGAGCGCACGTTGCATGTTGGATGCGGTGCCCTCCTTAAACAAAGCTCGACTCGAGTTCACAGGCTCTGGCGTCTTGCCGGCGTAATCTTGCTGGGATGCTGCATCGACTGGAAGAGCAGGGACAAAACCTGCGTGGTCGAAGTGGAAGATCGGTTCAATGACCCATTTAGACACTGCCTCATTGAAGATGCCCATCCACGAACTCGTGTTGTGCATGCATTCGTAGAGAGATGGCTTTAGCGGTTTCTCATCGACAGTGAGATCTGACGAAGGCGACGAGGAGACGGTGGCGGCGTTTTGTAAAAGCGCGTTCAACACGATCGGGCCGGAGGTTGCGTCAGCCATGTAGTGATCTGCGAGCAGCACGATCCGAGCGAAGCGGTGCGTGGTCTTGTCGGCGAAGACCTGGAATGAGTAGGGCCAATCCTGCTCGCGGTTGATAGGCTTTTCGCATTCGCGCTGCACGAAACCTTCCCACTCGCAAGACTCTTCTTCCTTCTTGCGCCACGCCAGCGAGTAGATCTTGTCGGTGAGCTCCTCGACGTCGACGAGCTGCGGACAAACCATCGCCTTTTGCGGCACAATACCTGGGAGCAGCAACGTGCGCATCTTTGGATGCTGGTTGAAGGTCTGTACGACTGCCTTAGGCAGGTTGGTAATCAGCGTCGAGACGTCACCACGCAGCGTCATGGCGAATGCCAGCTTGGCTGTCGCTTGTGGCGTCATCGCGAAGAAGCGCTCGTAGCCATGGAGCGGGAACGTCTGCTTGGCGGCCATGGTTGTTGGGACCGAAAGACTCGAAATGAGCGATGAAAGAAATCGCCATTGGTTTTATGCGGCAAGACGAACGGAGACGCAGAACCAGAGCTCATGGACTGTGAGGCGCGGCGCTATATATGGGCATTCGCACAGCCCTGGGACGTTGTAGAGCCGATGAAACGTGAGGCCAGATGAAGAAAATTCAAGAGAATCCTGAATTATCAAATCCATCAACGTAAACAAAGGAAACTAAACGGCATCGACGCGGTTGCTGCTCGTGGGAGGCGTGTGACCGCCAGAGCCGACTGGGGAGCGGTCGTAACTTTCCTGATACTGAGTGTCGACGTCGTACTGCTTGCAGATCCCGAAGAGCTTCTCAAGCGGCACGCCGCCGACCTCCTTGAAGATCTCGCGGTACAAGTCGCCGTCAGCCTTGAGGTCATTCACGAGTGAGTACGCTTCAAAGTCGCCCGTCCAGCTGATGTACTCGTTATCGAACTGCGTGAGATCGACGCAGAGGAAAGGAAAGTCGGAGTACCAAGACTCGTACGATGGAACATACGCGCTAAGGTTCTTGACACGAGAGCACGGGATGTCGCTGACGTTGTCGTCGAATCGCTTCGAAGACGCGCTCTTCCCCGTGACGAACTTTGCCCACGCCTTCTTTGTAAGGCGCGCCAGTAACCAAAGAATCGCGATACAGATCACACAAATTATGACGGCGTTGACTGTTGCCATCATGTGTTGTTGGTCCTTGTCATCGTAGCCTCGGCGCGGGAATGGGAAGATCCAGTTGAGGACCTCGGCAACTGCAGCCGAGCCGAACAGTTCAGTGGCCTCCTTGAGCTTGTATTTGACGTCGTCCATCGCCAGCTTTGCCTGAGTATCGTAGGGCCAGCCGTTGTACCAGTGGCCCATCATGATCAGTGCAGCCATGGTGATAATGAGCAAGTGGTAGCGGGATGCTCGCGCCAAAAGCCCGTCAAAGCGTGGGGGAACTTTCCACTTGCGCAGGAGGCAGTACTTGTCGACCCAGTAATTGACGAGCATACTCACCGCGGTCACGACGAGACCTGTTGGGAGAATTGGCTTGAAGAAGAGCGCAATGCCAACAGTTTTCGTAATCTCGGTGTATCGCTCCGCAAGTTGCCAATACGCGCCCGAGTAAAACAAGTTGAGCTTCTTCTGAGTCTTGGCGTACGGCCCGAAAACAATCTGGCAGAACCGGTAGTAGAGACTCACCAGCTGCAGTATGGGCGTGGTGGTGAGATTTGCAATCAAGATCGCCTGGATCTGGAGCAAGTTGGACGGCGACAGCACATCCAAGAAGTCCATGAGCAGGTAAATGATCACGGCCGAGTTAAACGAGCGGAAGATGAGCAGCTTGTTCAGGTAAGAGAGTTGCTCCCGTTCCTTGGACTGATGATGCTCAAGAAAATGCGAGTAGTAGAGGATCTTGCACCCGAAAATGTCCGTGAATGTCAAAGCATACGCCAGAATGAAAAGGTTCTGGCGCCGTTGATCGACTTCTATCTCTGGATCGAGCACAAAATGCTGCTTAAGAAATTTCATGAGACGGTAAACCCCCATGATAAGCAGCACGACGATCACAACGCTAACAAATTGTTGCCGCAAACGGGTCGCACGCCCCACGCCAACAAACTTCCACTGCACGGATGACGGCTCTGGCGGCTCTTCAACGCGCAACACATTCGTTCCGCGGAAACGGAGGTGTTCAGGCACGCCGGAGTGTTTCGAGTCGCACATGGTTGAGCACAGGCCAGCGGTGGTCTCACGGAGGCATCTGCGCTGAGCCTCCTCGGTCTCAAACATGACAAACACGGTCCACACTCTGAACCCGTGGTCGCGTTCCTGCTGTAGAATCTTCGCAATGTACTGTCGGTAATAGTAGAGCTCATTCTGCCAGTAGTTAATGTCCCGATAGAACGTGAACCGCTGGAGAACTCGCTTCCAGCACGGCGGCCGAGGTGGCGGAGGCCCCAACCTGGTCACTTTCAGTGCTGTCGCGATGATCTCCGGATCTGTCGACTCCATCTTGAGCATCTCCTCCATGTATCGCTTGTGGGCGAGCGCTGAGAGTAGCGTGTGGTTGTTCACAGCGACCGTGACGAACTTCACAGAGCCAAACTGGCTGAAGAACTCTTTCCACTCGTCCGGATCGTGGGCGTCCGCGTCCGGATCCTTGACGATGACCGCGTAGTCGGACGCCGTCTGCTCCTGCTCATCAATAAACTTGGTGGCGCGTTCCTGAAGCACCGCGGCGACGAGCACGTACACCACGAGGGCGCCGAGGATCCCAAGATCAATGAACATCTGCCACGGGTCCATCGGACAGTCGTGGACGATGACTTCGGAGCCGTTGGGCTGCGTCTTCGTGGTCACGCGTGTGCACACAGCCGTGCCCCAAATGCGCGGGTCGATCGTCTTGTTGTTGAGCGAGCGGTCGGGAAAGTAACCCGAGTACGCGTCGCTCACAAAGTAGTTGATGGTCGGGATCGACAGCAGCGAGAAGGCCAGGAAGAGGAACCCGAGCTGCACGAGCATGCGGAAGTACAGTCCAATGCCGATGCCAAAGACCGTGAGGTCGCTGAGCGACGTCCCCCACACGGGGTACAGCTCGCTGTCCGTGTGGTCCTCGCCCATTTCCACGAGGTGGTACTTGCCGGTGGCCGGATCCATCTTGCGGCGCGGGATGATGACCGTGTCGTGCCATTGCTTGGCGATCTCGACGCGCGGATTTGTGTACGCGTCGAGCGACTCAGCCGGCGCCGGCGTCGGCGTCGCGAGCTTGACGTCCATGGCTTGTCCACGGCGAGTCTCGTCTCGGTCTGAGTGAGCAGCTCTGGCCGCGAACCCAAGAGCCGCCCACGCAAATCAGGTGAGATATTCTGAATTGTTTTAAACAGCACAGTGGTTTGGGAACAATGGAATAGTGAAACCAAGTTAAAAATGTTCGAAACACTTGATCCGACCGTAATCGACGTCTCGCATGAAACGGATTCTGTGGGTTGAAGCTGATCCCGACTCGTGCTGGAACTGCACATTACTTGGCTTGCTGCCTTCGGAGATGGCGCTGCTCCGCCTGCAGTTGCCGTCGCTGGAACTGAGTGGAGGGGCGGGAGGGGGGGGGGGATTAACCACAAGAGTGTG
>JAADVR010000276.1:0-39897 GCA_023335855.1 Pythium scleroteichum
AGGAAGACTTCGCGCGAGTGCATGCAGAGCCCGCGGATCTCGGTCTCGCTCAGGTTCACCTGCTTGCCCGGGCGCGCGCCGCGCACGCTCAGCAGCTTCTCGATGATGCCGTCCACGTCGATCGGTTCCAGCGCCGCGGCCGCCATGGTCTCCACGCGACTCCTCTTCCCAACTGACCACTCGCCTCCATCGGGGATCCCCGTGTAACCTTCGCTGCTGAAGTAAAGGGATACAGGCTCTTTTCTTCTGTATCGAGAACACGAACGGGCGTAACCGTAACTGTACCCCTGGACAAAAGCGTTCGGAAAATTTCGCGGTCCCGTGGAGAAGACGACTAAATACGGGACTATTCGGGAGGGACGGGACACCGCGCGTCATCAAAACGAAATCTTTCGTGGCCGATAGCCGCATGGGGGGATGGCGATCGGACGAGCGTCACGCGCCGCGTCGTCCGCATGAAGCCGCGACGACGCGACCCCTGTACCTCTACGACCTCCAGACATTCAACGCCGCCACATCCAAGTCGTGGCGGGTGTGCGTCGCACGGTCGCATGCCAAAGTGTATATACAGGCACCGACGTCAGCAGCGGTATACGCGTACCCCCTCTCTTTGCCCTGAGTCACTGAAAGTGTATACTTGTACCCTCCCCTTCTCTTGCCCCATGTCGCAGGGGTCGTTGTGAGCTGGCTCACGCAGTGTGGCACTGACTGCCTCTTGCTCATTGGGGATTTCCCTTGGTCGCGACCCCCAATCCTCTTCCCCGGGTTAGACCGCGACTCTCCTTGAAGCGGGCGAGGGGAGTGTCCCCTCCGCCGTCCCCTCCTCCTCTCCTGCTCCTCCCGTCCCCTCCGCCGTGTTCCATGGCTTCCATCCCAGTGCACATGCTCGGCAACCTCAACGGCGGCACCATGGCGACGGCCAAGGAAGGTGGTTCGCTCCACGCCGTCGCCGACAAGCTGCGCCTGCGCCGCAAGCGCCCGACGGACGAGCCTCGCCGCGGCTGGAAGAACCCGTTCTCGCCGCCCAAGCACCGCCAGCCCAAGGGCAGCGAGCCCGACGACTCGGAGTCGGACTCGCGCGCCGCGTCGCCCTCGCTGCGCCCGGCGCTGCTGCGCGCGGCCTCGGCCATGGGCCCCAACGCGCCGCCGCAGCTCTACCTGCCGCCGCAGCCCTCGGCGCTGCACCGCGACCTCTCCACGCCGGCGGCCACGACGCCGCTCGACTCGGTCTCGCTCGAGTCTCCACCGCACGTGGCCGTGCGCTACGGCGACACGATCCGGCTCTTCGCGCGCAGCAAGTACGCCGGCAGCGGCAGCTACGTGGGCACGTTCGAGGCCGGACGCCGCTTCCTCGCGTCCAAGAACCCGGCCAAGCAGGGCGAGCTCGCGTGCCTTGGGCCGGTCGTCGGCAGCGCCTTCCGCCCGTGTCTCTTCCGCATCGAATCCACGAGCGGCCGGGCCGTCGGCGCGCCCGTGTCCTACGGCGACGTCGTCGTGCTCGTGGACGAGCGCGGGCGCGTGTGGAACAACAAGATCGGCTCGGGCCCGACCACGCGCAACGGCTACTTCGGCCCGCGCGAGCAGCACATGCCCGGTGAGATGTACCTGTCGTTCTACCAGCTCGACGAGTCGGACGCGAGCAGCTCGGACTCGGAGTCCGAGTCGGACGACGAGTCGTTTCTCTCGCTCTCGGCGCTCGCGCGCCAGACGCGGTCCATGGCCGAGACGACCTTCGGCAAGCCCACGCAGATGGAGGCCGACGTGGCCGCCGCCGCGCTGCGCACCATGGGCCGCGTCGTCTACTACGGCGACCGCAACGTCATCATCGACGTCGCCGACTCGAACCGCCTGCGCTCCAAGTTCAACCGCGTCGTCACCCACTTCCGCAAGACCGACGAGCTCGCCGTGCAGGGCGGCTACCTGCGCTGCGACGGCAAGGGCAAGCCCATCACGTTCGAGCTCCACGGGCCGGCGATCGCGAGTGTGCTCAGCATCGACGTCGACAGCGGCGACGCCGAGGACGACAGCCCGCCCAGACTGCGCGTGTCCTCGTCGGGCGGCAGCATCGCCGTCGGCCGCCCGCTCGAGATCCGCGACGTGCACCAGTCGAGCATCGTCTCGCTGCTCTTCTCGGACGGAGGGCTGCTCAAGATCCCGTGCACGCGCTTCGTGGACGCGGCCGAGAAGCCTTTCTACCGCGTTGTGCTCGGCGGTGCGCGCGCGCTGCGGATCCAGCTCCACTCGACCAAGTCGGCAAGATCACGGAACACCGTCAGCATCAAGAAGACGCTGCTCGAGACCTACCGCGACCTCGCCAAGCTCTACGGCGGCGTCGTCATTATCAGCTCGGCTGCTGCTTTCGTGCTGAGCAAACTGCTGCGGCTCACGATCTCGCTGCCGGCCATGTATCTCGGAGGCGTCACGGTGCTGGGCGTGTTTTTACTGGAGTTGTTTTATCCAGGACGTGTACTCAAGTCCAACGATACGCGTGGTACGAGAACGGATTCAGAGGCTGTGGACGCCGACTACCTCGGCGATTGGAAGCTATCGATTCTCACTATCGAGGCCTCACCAAGCGAACGCTTGGAGTGTTCCGAGGAGGGCTCCCAGCGCTCGCGCAAGCAGAACACATGCGCGACGGTCGTGCCCAAGTGTTTTATACTTGCAGAGAATGGAAACGTCGCCAAGGCTGCTGAGCGGTACGAGGTTACCTTGGCGTGGCGCAAGGAGATGAACGCCGACACGATCCTCACGACGCCGCAGAACCACTACGCGGCCATCAAAAAGTACGTCTATTGTCTTTTATTCTAATGGTCCTGGGCTTTTGCTGAGAGTATGTTAATTATCTGTAGGAACTACCACCAGTACCTGCACAAGACAGACAAGCTGGGGCATCCGGTGTACTACGAGAAGATTGGCAACATCAACATTAAGGAGCTCCAGAAGCTCGGTATCACGCAAGACGACCTCTTCAGGCACTACCTCTTCGCGATGGAGTTCACGCTCAAGTATGCCGCCAACAAGATCTGCCCCTGCGAAGCCTGTGCTGCGAGTGAGACGCAGAAATTGTTCATCGTGCTCGACGCTAAGGGCATTGGCATGGGCGACCTTCGCGGAGAGGGTGCCGAGTTCATTCGCAAGTGCACGGGTATAATGCAGCGTCACTACCCGCAGAGATCGTACAAGATTTTCTTCGTCAATGTCCCGTCATGGTTCGGCATGGCATGGAAGGGCATTAAGCCGCTGCTCAACGAGACAACGCGAGCGAAGACCAACATTCTCACCGAGAATGAGACTCCGGCTGCCTTGCTTGAGTATATTGACGCAGAAAATCTTCCTTCTGAGTATGGCGGAACATGCTCCTGTCCCGGCGGCTGCGAGGAGAATTCAGCTTATCAGCGACTACAGAAGAAACTTGTCGAGAGCGTCATCTCGTGTCGACCATTCGCCCCTGAAGACCTGAACGAGCTGCCCGAGCGACAGAGCTCCGACTACGTGGATAGCGAAGCTGAGTACGCTAGGAGCAGGGAGAGTGGCTCATCAAATGGTCACACAGACATCTCGTCGGCACTCGGAGCTGCGTACGGAGGCGATGAGTCTACTCTTCTACCGCCTGGACTTTTCCGTGACGAAGTGCTACAATCTGGCTATTTGCTGAAGAGGCCCATGAAGCACAACAACTTCACGCCGATTTGGAACCGACGATTCTTCATTCTCCACCGTAAGTTCTTTTTTTTCTTAAATCCGTAGCCTGATGTGCGGGGTTCTGATTTTTTGTTTCTTCAGCGGACTCGATTCGGTTTGGCAAAGTTCCTCGATCCGAAATCTATCAGATCGTCCAGCTCACGGCTGCCACTACTGTGCGGAAAACGCACAAGGGCAACAACACATTTGAGATCGTGACGCCGTTGATGGCCAAGAACGGTCATTCGCTCGTGCTCTATGCACCGTCCCCAGCAGCGTTGAACAAGTGGGTCGAGATGATCCAACAGGCCATAGATAAATTGGCTGGCAAGACGACTCCTGCCCCAGCACCAATAGCGTCGCCAGTGCCAGCCTCCTCCCCCGTTGGCAGTGACGTCGAAGGTAATGTCACAACTACAAATGCTGCGGGTGAAAAGCAAATAGAATGAATGTATTTGAAGCCATGATCTTCGCCAAAACGGCGCGACCGTTCGATGCTGCAACGCCTCATTCTTGTAGATTCACGATCACCATGACCAAGACCAATAACCAGGAAGAAAAGCGCGCTGCAAAGCCCCGGACTTTTTGGCAGAGATTCCCAGAGGTACGTAGAGATAATGAACTGAAGGTGCATGAGTCCAGATGCTTGACGGAGAAAGTCAATGCAGAAAGAAGAGCTCAACCAATATTGGTACTCAGTCGCGACAGTTGAGGCGTTAGCAAGCGAAGTGGTCGCGCAAACTCATGCAGGAGCCCGGTGCGCGTTTTTGTCCACGCCGAGCGTGTACTACGCTGTCAAGACGAAGCAGGCCGATTTTCCTCGCGAGCTCTATCTGTTCGACGTACGATTGCCTCAAGCGACCGATGTGGCTCGAGGAAAGCTTTAACTGGTGTTCTGGATTTTTCGTACAGTTCGATACCAAGTTTGCAAGCGAAAGGACCCAATTTGTCCTGTACGATTTCAATAAACCAGACTCTATCCCGAGAGATCTCTACGGAGCCGTTGACTTCGTGGTGATCGACCCGCCGTTTATCACGAGAAAAGTGTGGGAGCAATACTCGAAAACTGCTAGGCTTCTGTTGCGCCCAACTTCGGGGAAGATCCTTCTCAGCACGATTGGTACGTCCGTCGCTAGTGGGCTTATGTGCTCATGATACCAACGTTACCTGCTTCAGTCGAGAACGAGTCGCTGATTCACGAATTGCTCGACTGCAATATTCAAGTTTTCAAGCCGTCGATTCCTCACCTCGTGTATCAGTACGCGCTGTACGCCAACTATCCGTCGTCTCTCCTGAGCGAGCGCAACCCGGAGGTCGATCCGGAAGGCCCAGAAACATAATAAGCTTTGAGCGAGAATACCCGACCACGTTGGCGTCACATGTCGCAGACGAAACCTCTTAGTTGAAGTTGGAAGGTTTCGCCCGCCTTTCTCAGCCCATGAGGGTTTTAGTTTTCTCGCCATTATTATTAGCCGCATCTCCGCCGCTACTTCCCTCCGATCGCCCGACGCCGTCGGAGCCACTTGACCGCGTGGGACGCCGCGACAAGAGGTGCGACGTGAGGGAATGGAAAGCGACCTCACCGCCACGCTCTGATCTCGTCTCTTGCATAGACTCTCCAGTCCAAAATGCTGCTAAACTTCGGTCGCAGCCACAAGTCGCCGTCTGTGCAGGTCGAGGCTGGTTCGGACGTGGTGGCCAATGACAGCTCATCCCCGTCGACCGCCTCTATCACCCCACCCAAGAAGCAGCAATCGTCGCCTCCCAGATCCCCAGCCAAGAAGATCAGTCCATTACAAGTCCAAATTCCAGACGCAGACGACCACTTCATGCCAGCTCCTTCTCCAGTTGCTGAGATGCTGCCTCCGTCACCCTCGATCGCAGTGCGCCCAGCAGAGCTCACGTTGGAGTTCGTGCCGCCGTCGCCAACGTCGCGCCTATCGTCCGCGGCGTCGTCTCCGCAAGCGCGAGGCAGTACGGCTAATAAGCAGTCACAAATGCGCGGGCTCTCGATCATGTCCTACCGAATCAAGCAACTCGTTTCGAAGGAGAAGAGGCGATTCGACGAGGACGGCTTTAACCTCGACCTTACCTACGTCACGAATCGACTTATCGCGTTCGGGTATCCAGCTGAAAATCTCGAAGGCTTTTACCGCAATCACTACAAGGATGTGTATAACTTTTTCGAGCGACGTCACCCGGGGCGATACAAGATCTACAATCTGTGTGCGGAGAAATCCTACGACAAGGAGAAGTTCCACGGCCGTGTCGGTGAATTCCCGTTTTACGATCACTGCCCCCCGCCGCTTGCGCTGTTTGCGCCTTTCTGCGAGGACGTCAACGCTTGGCTCGGCGAACACCCCGACAACGTCGCCGCCATCCACTGCAAGGCTGGCAAAGGCCGCACAGGAGTCATGATCTGCGCTTATCTTCTATACACGCGTGCGTGGACCACGGCGTACGCGGCGATGGAGTTCTTCGGCGCCGCGCGGTCGCTGAAACGCGAAGGCGTGACGATCCCGAGCCAGCGTCGCTTCATCCGGTACTTCGCAGAAATGTGTCGAGAGGCTGCACACGAAGGTGAGGACGACGACAAAGCCGTGAAGGAACTCGCGATGAAACCGGAGGATTTCCACCATTTATGGGAAGAGACCATCGACGGGCGTGGACTTCCGGTCCACTGTCTCAAGGCACCGTCCAAGCTCATGCTGCCGCAGTCGTCTCGCCTTGTGCTCACAGGGATCCGTATCAACGGCGTTTACGCGCACAAGCGAATCGACCCTCGTGTACGTATCGACTGCGGTGTGGGGAGGACCATCGCCATTTATGAGCCAATCTCTGCATTCACGTCCAGCGGCACCACGAGTGACGAGAGTCAGGTTCCATCATCGCCTCGACCTACTAGCATCGCCAGCACACCGTCTACACAAGCTAGCAGCAAGTCCTCGAGCCTGGTGTCCACGCCATCCAGCTTCCTTCGAGGTTCGGCCTTCTGGTCCACCACGCAGCTCGACCTGCGCTGCGATCGGTTACTTGTCTGGGACGAAGTCAAAGTATCGCTACGCCACCGTTCGGGCGCCAAGATCGGCCACTTCTGGTTCCACACGGCGTTCGTGCCCACGGCCACGTTCGAACTTACGATCCCGAAGGAAGACATCGACAAGACCAACAAGGACGCCAAGAAGGGCCACAAGCAGTACGCGGCCGACTTTAGCGTCACGCTCATCTTCGAGAAGGCCTCGCCCGAGGACATGGCTGCTCTCCGCGAGTCGCGCCGCACCAACTCAGCGCCAGACCCGTCTGTCTCAACTCCGCCCGGCTCACCGATGCTCCGTCCGTTCGCGAGCCTCAACGACAAGCTCGGCATCGGCGGCCTGCGGTTCCTCGACTCGCCTGCACGGACGCGCGCCACGTCGGACCAGTCGAGTGGGCTGTTCTCTGGTGTCGTTGTGGGCGGAGACGCGGACGCTGAGACGACGCGCAGCCCGAGCGCGTCACTGATCTCAGCTGGCAAGGTCTCGCCACTGGGCTCGCGCAGCGCACCGTCGTCGCCCAAGGCGATCTCTCGGCGGTTCTTTGGCTAGGCGAAGCCACCAGTTAGAAGGTCTTTTTCTTCTACTATTTAGTAAGCTTTAGCTCAGGAGGAGATTTCCCCCACCCGTCATTGTCTCCCTGAACATGGCTACAGTTGCCATTCTATGTCTATTTGCGTAAATAATTCTTCCACCAGCTGTTTCCTGCTGTGGTCCACGCCACGAGGAAGTCAGTGCTGTCTAAATTTTTGTTCTTCCCATAAAACGATGAATACTTTTGGGTGACGCCAGAAAACGGTGTAGTTACTCCAACAAACGTACCGTATTTTGCCACCTTGGTGCCCCGAAAGTGGTCCTGCCGGCTTGAGCAGCTCATGCGGAAGTGACCGAGCGAGCAGCATGGGGCCGTGTCTCTCCAAGTGCATCGTGAACGACATCGGCAACGAGTTCGAGGCCGAACTGGACGACGGCCGCGGGTACCACGGGCCGCCGGAGACCAGCAAGGTGGCCTCGGGCCTGTCGGCGCCGACGTCGCAGAGCACGAGCACGTTCGGCACGACGTCGCTGCTCGCGGCCGACGAGGTCGTGTGCCTCAACGTGCTGGGCGAAGGCCCGTCGGGCGTGATCTACAAAGGCTCGTACCGCGGCAGCGTCGTGGCCGTCAAGAAGATGCGCATGGTGGCGCTGCCGTCCAAGCCCGGCGCGCGCGAGATCATCGAGAGCGCGCTGCAGGTCGAGGCCGCGCGCATGGGCAGTCTGCGGCACCCCAACACTGTGCTCTTCATGGGCGCGTGTCTCCAGGGCGACTACTTTTGCATCGTGAGCGAGTACTGCCACCTCGGCTCGCTCTACGACGTGCTGCGCAGCCGCGGCGAGTCGTCGCGCAAGAAGGCGCGGCGGCCGCTGAGCGACCACCACTCGAGCGGCTCCAACGGCAGCCAGTTCTCGTCGCAGGACGGCAAGAAGCCGCGCAAGCCCATCAAGTGGATCTACCGGATACGTGTGGCCAAGAGCGCGGCGCAGGGCCTGCTCTACCTGCACAGCGCCGACCCGCCGCTCGTGCACGGCATGCTCAAGAGCACCAACATCCTCGTGGACGACTCGTGGAACGCCAAGATCGCCGACTTTGGCACGCGCCGCGTGGCCGAGGCCGTCGGCTTTGACCGCCGGCGGATGGAGAACGTGGACAACGAGACCGGGCTGCTGCGCTGGACGGCGCCCGAGCTGCTCAAGCTCGGCGAAGACCGCGTGCTCAAGGGCCAGTTCCCGAGCAACAACGCCTTCCCGCAGGCCGTCGACGTCTACAGCTTCGGCATCATCATGTGGGAGCTCACGACGGGCGAGCTCCCGTTCTCGGCGCTGCAAACCAACCGCGACATCCGCGAGCACGTGGTCAACGGCAACCGGCCGCCCATGGGCTCGGACGCCTGCAGCGTCAAGTGGGCCGAGCTGATAACGCGGTGCTGGTCGGCCAACCCGGCGCGCCGGCCGAACGCGGCCGAGATCGTCTCGATCCTCGAGAAGATCTACGACGAGGAGGTGCAGTCCAAGTCGCAGAAGAAAAAAGTCGTCAACAGCAACCGCGCCGACTACACGTACGCGCGGCACAAGAAGTCCAAGGCCAAGACCGGCTCCAAGTTTGCCGGGAACGTGCGGCTCCCGGACGAAGTCTGAGTGTACGAATAGAGCGAGTCGTGGAAGGGGGTTGCAACAAAGTGAGTTAGGTTAGTAGAAGATCGCGAAGCCGGTGTCCACAAAACAAACAGAGAGCCGACAATTTTGGTGCGTACTTTGCGAGGGCTAGTGGATCACGAGCTCGGGCTCGCGTAGGTCGTCCGGGTGGTAGTCGCGCATCATGAGCGAGATGCGACGCGTGCGGTTCACGGGCTCGACGCCACGAAAGAGCTGCTGGCCCGGCAGGATCTCGTGTGTGTAGTTGTAGCGGATGCGGCCGCTGGGAGACAGAAATTCATAATTGTTAATACCAAGTCGTAATGTGTAGAAAGGGGAGCCACGCACGTCATCATGTAGAAGGATCTTCGCAGCAAATGGGCCTCGACGATCGACTCGCCGTCCTCCTCTTTGAAGCGCATGATGCTGGGCGACAGCAGGCTGAGACCGGCCACCACGCGACCCGAAAACTGAGATCATCCATCTCAGCTTGGGAGATTCTAAACCCTATTACAACCAGCCAACGCACCTTGATGGCGTCAACGTGGGGCATGATGTACCCGTCCTCGGCGAGGTCGATGACGTGCATGCCGGGCGTGTACTTGAGCTCTGGCAGCACAGGCGCCGAGCGCACTTTGTCCAAGATCCGCGCGGTCTCGGCGCTCCAGCGCGAGCGCTCCATCTCCTTGAACTTGATGATGACCTGGTCCCAGTGGTTCTCCTCGTAGCGGCGGCGCTTGAGCAGCTTGGCGCACTCGTCGGCCACGACCATCTCCTCGTCCTCGGTGATGAGCTCGGGCATGACGAACAGGTCGTCGTCGGCCACGAGCGGGTCCGAGCACTTGGTCGCGTCCACGAGCGACGAGTTGCGCCAGCCGTAGACGTCCACGAGCGAGCTCAGCGGACGCGAGAGCGTGCGGCGACGCAGCGCTCGGTGGTTGCGACGCAGCAGCATGGCCATGGGGGGAAGAGAGGCACTGAGGGGCTGGCGAGCGAGCAGCTCATGTACGTCTCTCTGTCGACACTTTTGAGGAGCTCTTCCGGCGTCGGATTGGTTGAAATTATGGATCGCATCAGATTTCCTCAGAGAATGGCGTCTGATACCGCGGCCATTTTGAGTGGGCATCCAGTGGAGAGCAATGGGAATGGACCGAGTGTACGCCGAGTTCGACACGCGCGAGACGGCCGACTGCGTGGAGGCGTGCCACGTCGAGGGCTTCGAGGCCTCGGTCGTGGTCGCCACCTACCAGCTGCACAAGGCCGTGCCGCGTGCCGACGCAGAGAGCGACGAGGAGGAACAGGAGCCGCCGACGGACCGACGCAGCGGCACGCTCCAGCACTTCCACTTCGCCTACGGCGAGAGTGACGGCGACGTGCAGGTGGCCAAGACGCAGGAGCTGACCGTGAGCAGCGGCGTCTTCGACATCAAGTGGGCGGGCCACGCCGTGCAGGAGCGCGTGCTGCTCGGGGCCGCGAACGCCGACGGCTCGCTCCAGCTCTTCCAGCTGCAGAAAGACGAACAAGACCAACTCACTCTGCACGCGACCGAGCTCGTTGGCGAGGGCGACGCCGCCTCGATGGCCGTGTCGCTCGACTGGAGCAATCGCGTGCGCGACGAGCCCGAGCCGACGGTCTGCGTGAGCCACTCAGATGGGTACGTGTCCAGACCCAATTGCGCATACACGGCGAGCGACTAGCTGAGCTTTTCGCCCTGTTTGCCCATTCATTCGTCTACATCCGACAGCGCCGTGTCGGTGTGGCGCGTAACGTCGCAGGGCCTGACCGAGCTGTCAAAGGTACGCGGCGCGTCGCATCTTTCCATTCTTGGCCTGCTCACGAGTTCAGTTTCCGTTCTCAAGTGGTCGGCGCATTCGCTGTTCGGCTCGCCCATCGAGGCCTGGATCGCCGCGATCAACTGCCACGACGCCAACGTGCTCTTCTCGGGCGCCGACGACGCCACGCTCAAGGGCTGGGATCTGCGCGCGGACACGAGCCGGCCGCTCTTCTCGCTCGCGCACCACTCGATGGGTGTCTGCTCGATCCAGTTCCACCCGCTCAACGAGCACCTCGTGGCCGTCGGCAGCTACGACGAGCACGTGAGTCTATGGGACCCGCGCAGCATGCGCGCGCCGCTCTCGACGCACTCGACGGGCGGCGGCGTCTGGCGGCTCAAGTGGCACCCGTCGCGGCAGGTGCGTATTGCGCATTCGTGCTGACTCACGCCGGCGGAGGCGCGCGGTGGTCCAGCGGGACACAGCTCTCGCTGGATTCTCGCACGTGTCCATTCTGGTGCTCTCGGCGGCGCATCCTCCTTGTCCAAAATTCCGCTCACGACGTGCTGCTTTCTGTCAGGATCTGCTGCTCGCCGCGTGCATGCACAACGGCTTCCAGGTGCTGCAGACGCAGGCGGACCACGCGCTGCGACGCGCGAGCAGCTACGAGCGCCACGCGTCGCTCGCGTACGGCGTCGACTGGTGGCGCGACGCTGCCTCGCTCGCCAGCGACGCGCCGGTCGTCGGGAGCTGCTCGTTCTACGACCATGTCTTCCATGTCTGGCGGCGCCCCATTCTGTAACTCTTCGGGGAAAGTGCAGCTTATCTCAGTAGATTCCGCCATTTAGAAACACGAACTAAAAGAACCAGTGTATCATGATCGCCTGGTTCTGTACTTGATGGCTCGTCGCTAACACGATGCCTGAGACATCCCAGCGCTGCTTTCCCTTCGTCCATCATCCGTTGGCGACGATTGGTCGACATGTCCCTCTGTGGACCAATCAGCAACCAGCGGCTGGCGATGACGCACCCGCTCTCACCACGACTCACAATCTCCTCTCGCCCTCAGCTCACCACCTTGTTGCTTATCGTTCTTTGTTCCGCCTCTTATCATCCTCGCGAGCAGCAAGCCGCCGTCGGCGGAACTGTTCTGCGGGCGTTTTACCATTATTTTGGCGCGGCAAGGATGGCACTGTTCCTCATTCGGAAGCGATGTTCCAGCACAGAACCGTTCTGTGCAGAAGCCTCTGTGCTTGACGACGGCGATCGCCAGTCATCGGGATCCAGTCCACCGGGATGGGCGTCTATGCAGTGTCCGTCAGTTTTCTATTTTTTTTTGCTCCAATCTGTGTGGCTTCGTTCAAAGCCTTTGACTCACGACCAAATATTGGATCAAACTTTCGCGCGCTCGGCAGCACGAGGCTCGGTGGCACCGAAGTCAGCGACCAGCAGGAGCAGATCTTTAGCCGCCGTGGTCGTCTCGTCCGGCGGCTCTTCGAAAGACTATGAAGACTTTCGACGAAAGTGTTCCAGCTCGGAGCATTTGCTCCATTTTTGAGTGGTGGTGGGGCGCCGACATCGTCTACAGAACTGTTCTTGACGGCGGCTGTTGTCGGTTGTCGGTCGATTGAACCAGCGCGTGAGTGCCTCGTGGTGTACGTCAGCGGCCGTAGATCCGGAGCCGCTTGGCCTTGAACTGCAAGTGGGTCTTGGGTGCTCTATGCGACGCGCCGGATGCACCCGCCGATATGCCGGGGGTGTATTCAAGTGGAAGGGACCCCGGCGGTGCCACCTGCCTCCGGATGCTCTGGATCTCTCGGTGCCATCCCAACAAAAAACCAAAAGTCTTTGCCGTCAAAGAACCAGATCCTTTTTCACAGAACCAAGTCACCTGCGATGATCGCAGATGAGTCTGTGACAGCTAACCAAAAGCAGGTCCGGCCAGACGTGGCAGAAAGCTCGTCCGCCACTCGTGGGAATTTCAGGATAACGGAGCGCTGGACGAGCGGTCTGTCTCTTGTGGGAACGGGAGGAGCGTCATCTCCTTCACTGGCTGACGTAGGCGAGTGCTGGACTGGAAGGCAGGAAATCCGCGGAATCTCGGCCCTGATCCGCCACAACTTGTGGCCCACAAGAACAGTTCCCGGCCCGCAAATCGGTTCCGTGGCGTAAACCCACGCCCGTGTTTTGTCGCCAATGGCTCTGGACTCTGGACGCAAAGCCCGGACAGAATTCATACACCAGAGCAACCAGACCACGTCGGATCTTTCGACTCGCTCGCCGATGAGACTCACGTGACAAAACCCCAAATCCGGTGGCCCGTGGCTGTACAGCGGCAGGCAGATGATCCCCTGGCCACCAGACGGGCCAGCCTTCCTCCTCTTCGAGCCTTCACTCCCATCGCGCATAAACGAGCCGTCTTTTTTCAAATAGAAACGTTAGCGTCGCGTCTTACCACCGGCAGTTGCCGCATTCGGGTGTGTGGGCGACTGCGGCTGCATTCGTTCCACATACAAACATTTAGATGTCTGCATGGGTTCCTATTAGGTGATGGGGCGTTTCCTCGTTGCTGGATCAGGGTGCAATACTAACCCCCCGGGGGGCTAATCCCCCCGCCACTGCCGGTTCTTTTCTGCCCGCCGAGTTTTCTTCTGGCCTCGTGAGCAGCTCACTTGCCTCGTGGCTGGGAGCTGCTCACATCGCAAAACGCACCAAGATGGTCGACATTCAGCGACGCGCCGTGCTGCGCTCGCTGGCCAAGGGCGCCTCCGCGGGCGGCGCGCGCTCGCCGCACGTCTACCAGACCAAGATGGAGGTCGCGGACGACACCGGCGACGCCGCCTTCTTCTCGGCGCTCTCGCCCTCGCTCGCGCCGGCGCCGTTCCCGGCCACCTCGCCGGCCTTCCACAGCCACGCGCTCTCGGCGCTCGCGCCCAACGACGACGACGACGTGCTCTTCGCGGCCTACGCCGGCGAGCCGCAGCAGCAGGAGCTCGACGAGGCCCTGCGCGCCGCGCCCTGGGACCTCTACTACCCACTGCAGCAGCAGCAGCAGCCGACCACGCCCTCGTCGCTCGCCGTGACGGTCTCGAGCGCCGGAGCCACGGCCGCCGCGTCGCCGGTGGTTTCGTCGCTCGCGGGACGGGGCGCCACCCGCACGGCGCCGCGACAGGGCGTCAAGCGCCCGCTCACGACGCCGTCGCCAGCGACCTCGGTCGCTACCTCAATGCTCGCGATGCGCAACGCAGAGACGGTCAAGCCGCAGGCCACGCCAACGCCGCGCGCGCGCGCCGCCACAGGTCGACGAACCAAGAAGGACGAGGCGGCGGCCGCCGCTGCTGCTGCTGCCGCTGCCAACGCCTCGTGCTCCTCTGGTAGCGACGAGCCACCGGCCAAGAAGACCAAGGTCTCGCGCGAGCGCCAGCTCAAGATCAACGCGGCGTCGCGGCGGTGCCGCAAGAAGCAGAAGCTCGAGCTGCAGTTCCTGCGCACGCACGTCGTGGACCTGCAGAGCGCGCTCAAGGAGCAGGTGGCGCTGCTGCGCTCGACCGGCAGTCACCAGGCCCGCGTCGCGCGGCTCGCCACGTTCTTGGAAGAGAGCATCCGCCACGTCGAAGACATGAGCTCGGGCGGCCGTCCGGGCACGCCCAAGACCTCGCTCTTCAACGAGGCCGAGCTGCAGCAGCTCAAGGCCACAGCCGACCAGGCCATGGCCGAGGCCAAGGCCAATGCCGCGGCCGAGTCGACGCCCCAGCCCAAGGCGCCGTTGTCGCCGCCCGCCGCGAGTTGCAGCGTGCGTGCGCTGGACCCGATGACCGGCTACTCGCTGAGCGAGGAGCGTCGCCGGACGCTGCTCAACATTTCGTCCTTCATGCGCAATAACCTGAGCCTCGAGAGCCAGAGCTTCAGCCCGGAGGTGATCTCGTGCCTGCCGATCGAGATGGACGGCTGGCAGCTGCGGCTCGCGATCACGGAGAAGAACTACACGATCCACAACTGCAAGTTCTTTCCCTACAAGGTCGAGGACATGTACGACTACTGCTGGGAGACGAACGTGGCGTCGAAAGTGAGCATCATGCAGGGCAAGAACGACTACTGCGTGGTCACGCCGCTGGCCGCCGACGTGGCCCACGTCTACTCCAAGACCATCGGCAAGTGGTCGCTCACGGTCCACGGCGTCGCCAACGTGAGCTACAACAGCCTCGTGTGCCGCACGTTTAACGACGAGACGCGTCGCGGCATGATCTGCCAGCAGAGCGTGCTCGAGGACCGCGACTTCGAGGACGAGTCGACCATCCCGTGGCTCTTCAAGCGCTGGGTCGTCTTCCAGTCGCGCGTCGTGGACGGCGTCGAAGGCACCTTTGTCGAGGCCTACCGCACGGCCAGCTACGCCACGGGCCGCCTCATCTACAAGGAAGACAACACGTACGACAGCTTCTGCGAGCACCTAATCCGCCGCTACGCCGAGTCCAACTCGCTGCTCGAGCGCATGATGGCGCGCGACCCGCGCTTCCAGCACGCCGGCCAAGACCTCGCCGACGACCTGTTCCTGGACCACGAAGAGACCACGTCCGACCGCATGGTCAAGGACCTGCTCTTGTTCTAGGTCCCTCCGCAGAAGAGAGCTGCTCGTTGTCCGTCGATAGAGTCGTCCTTGTGGTCGTTAGGAGAGAGAAAACCAAAAAGCAGTATTATGAACCCCCCCCTGTACTTTCTCAGAAAACGAAAATGCCAACCCCAAATATTTATGTAGTATGGTTTTCAAGTGTAAATTCGTGTTTTCGGATGTATTTTGATGGTGTGGGCAAATGGGGAAACCGGGTCAAGTGTCTCTATCTCTATGAACCAACGAGCCGCTCGCCTACACGTACATGTGCTTGTTCTTCTCGCGCGGCAGGCGGTTGAACGTCACGTCAAACGGCCTCGGCACGTCTCTCAGCGCGCGCTGCTCGGCCGAGAGCGCTCGCTCGGCCTCCTCTTCGCTCGCAAAGTACATGTCTTCGTTCTCGTCCTGGTCGTCTTCCTCTTCCTCTTCCTCCTCGTCTTCGTCTTCCTCGTCCTCGTCCACGAGGTCGTCCTCGTCCTCATCGTCTCGCAGTCGGTAGCTCAAGTGCGTGTTGCCGAGACCGGCGTCGCCGCCGGCCAGAGCCTTCTTCGCCGTGCGCTTGGCCTCAGCAGCCGCTAGGCTCTCGGCCTTCCTGGCTGCACGCTTGGCCTTGCGCTCTTCGGCCTTCGCCACCTTCTCCTGGTGCTTGCGACGCTTTTGACGCACGATCTCGAGCATGAGGTCGTCGCCCGTGGGCTCGCGGCGGCTCTTCATCTGCGAGACGTGGCTGTGCAGCACGTCCACGACCTGGGCGGCCTCCGTGAACGACGCGAAGCGAAGCTCGAGTCGGCCACTCGCGACCACGACGCCACGCGGCAGCTTGGTCGAGAGATCCACCGCCAGGCCTTCCTTGTGCAGAATAGCGTTCATCTCCGTCATCAATGAATCGATGGACGTGCCGAACGGGATGTTGTGCACGGACACGGACGCACGCTCCTCACTCGGCGACGAGAACACGGGGCGGTACTCCTTCCAGCCGCCCATCATCACGCCGAAAATCTGTAGCGATTGCTGCAGCGCACGGTCGCGGCTGCTCGTGCTCTCGAACTCGACCACGACGTTGTAGGACGACTTGGCGTCCGAGGCGATCACGTGGTCCTTCTTGCGCGGCGTCTTGAGCTCGCGCTGCAGCGACCGTTTGTCCTTGGGGCCGAGCTTCTTGATGAGCGCGGCGATCACGTCGTCGTTGAGATCCTCGTCTTCCTCTTCATCTTCTTCCTCTTCCACGGCACTAAACGACTCGATCTCTTCGTCCTCATCCTCGTCGCTGCCCATGGAGGCGACAGCCTCGCTATCGGTGACTTCGTCGTCCTCGATCTCATCCGGCGGACCGCTCACCGGGCTGGAGAACAACACGAAACGCTTGACACGGCCGATGTGGTCCAGCGACGCGCGCAGGTGCTTCTCCGTCACGCCGAACGGCAAGTTGCGGTAAAAGACGCTACGATCGGCTCGCCACGCTTTCTCGAGACGCCCGCGGCCGAGGTCGTTCACGGCCGAGACCGTCGCAGCCTCGCGGAGTAGCTTCCGCGAGTGGCGCAACTTGACGCGGCAGATCGTGAGCGTCTCGACCGACAGGTGCGGAAACACTTCCTCAAATAGCGGCATAATGACATCGGCCTTGCGCGGACCGAGCGACTTGCGCACGTCGTCGAGGAACGTCTGGCCGAAGGTCGCGCGGCTGGGCCGCCACGCGAGCTTGTGCTTGAGGAAGCGGCTGAAGAAGACGTGGTACTCGCGGTCGTTCAGCACGGAGACGATGTTCCACGCGGTCGTGATCACTTTCTCGCGCACCTCGGGCGCGAGCTTGGGCGAGATGGAGGCCATCGGGTCGATCGCGTCCAAGTCGTGGATGAGGATGTGGCCCAGACGCATACGCGTCTCCAGCAGCGCGCGCAGAATCGCCTCGTGGCGCGAGCGGTGGTGGTTCAGCGCCGTGCTCGCAATGTCCGACTCGAAGTCGTCGTACGTGGCCTGGTTGCCCGAGAGGAACGGCACGAGCTGGCGCAGTACGGCCTCGTGCGAGCGCTCGGGCAGCGCCGCTTGGATGTTGCAGACCATCTCTTGGAAGATCTTGCGGTGGAGCTTGGTGGTCTTCAGCGACGCGAGCATGGCAATGAGCATCTTGGTGATGGTGTCGTCCGAGAGCTCCAGCTTCATGAGCGCAATGAGCTCCTGGGTCTTGGCCACGAGCATGCGAAAGTCAATGCGGTCGTTCTCGAGGTTGAACTCTTCCCATTCGGCGTCGATCGCGTCGACTTCCTCGTCGTCTTCGCGCGCCTCGTTCTTGATGCCCATCATCTCGGCATAGTGCGAGAGCCCTTCGCTGTCGAGCACGCGGCGGAAGTCGTGCTTGACCTGCAGCAGACTCGACTTGGGGTGGCGGTGCTGTCCATTCGGTGGGCGCACGAGCTTTTGCGAGTTGAGACAGGCCATACGGCAGTAACAGAAGACCACACCGATGAACTTGGGGTCGGCCACGAGCTCCGGGTGGAGCCCCATGATCTCGGGCACGAGCACCTCGCGCTCGCCGAGCTCGTCGCCCTGCGCCGCGGCGCTGCTCGAGCTCGAGCCGGCGAGCACGTCCATCGTGTCGCGCGACTCGTCCTTGAGCTGGTCGATGACCTGGTCCTTGCCGAGCAGAAAGTCGACCACGAGCTCGTGCTCGCGCTCGTGGTCCGGGCCAAAGCGCCCCTCGAGCGACTTGAGGAACTGCTTGCGCGTCTGGAGCGTCACGCGCGGCGTCGTGGCGAACTGCGAGATGCGGTGGATGACGCGGCCGATGTCGAGCTCGGTCATCGAGTGGCGCAGGATCGCGAGGATGCGCTCGGCCTTGGCCGTGGCGTCCTCGCGGGTCTCCTCGCGGATGTGGTGCTCGTCCTGCTCCTCGTCCTGAGGCTCATACGCCGGGAAGCCCAGGCGACTGGCCGTGAACTCGAGGTCGAAGCTCTCGTGCTCGTCGTCGGCGCGCAGCGGGTGGCCCGTCGCGCCGGCCGTCAGCGTGCCGCGAAAGTGCGCGACGGTCGCGCCCTCGTCGTCCTGCTTGGCCGCGAGTCCATTGACGGCGGGCCACTTGGACGGGTCGACGGCGTCGCCAAAGGCGCGCACGAGCAGACGGCAGTGCAGACGCGTCGCGGGCCGCGGGCGGCGAGCAGCAGCGCGCGCGCAGGCGGAGGCGGCGCGCATGTCGACAGGTTGGCGAAGAGCTACTCAGAAAGCACTGGTCGGTAGTGGTGGACCCTGCCGAAGCCGATCGTGCGAGTTGGACAGGGGAATATCGCAAGCGTGGTCCACATCGACGGCGGTTTCTATATACTGACGATTTCTAATATGTCTAACGTTTCTGGCTCTTCAAGGTGAAACGGTCACCCCCCCCCCAATGCACGATGGCGCCGGACGCGAGCAACCAGCTCCACCGCGAGCTGCTGCGCTGGATCCAGAGCCTCGACCTGGCCTACTCGATCAAGAACGTCAAGCGCGACTTCGCCAATGGCTTCCTCGTGGCCGAGATCCTCTCGCGCTACTACGACAAGGACGTGAGCATGCACTCGTACGACAACGGCATCGGCGTCAAGGTCAAGAAGGACAACTGGGACCAGCTGCTGCGCGTCTTCGCGCGCGTCGCCGACCTCGAGCCGCTGGCCAGTCGAGCCGACATCGACGCCGTGATCCACTGCCAGAACGGCGCGGCCGTCGCCTTTCTCACCAAGCTCTACCAGTGCCTCACCAAGCGTACGATCCAGCCCACGGTCGCGCCGGCAGCCAAGGCCAAAGACCCGGCGCCCGAGGAAATCCCGCCGTACGCCAAGCCCACGGGCACGGCCGTGATCCGCGACAAGATGCGCGACGCCGACCTCGCTGAGGTACGGGACGAGAGCGAGATGAGCCGCAAGGTGCGAAGCATCCACTCGCAGCACGAAGAGCAGCTGCAGCTCGAACGGCTGCTGGCTATGGACGCGCCCGAGCGGTACCCGTCGCTGCGCAGCGCCAGCAAGGCCGCGGTGCTGCGCGGCGCGAGCAAGCCCGTGCGCAACGACGAAGGCCCCGTGCTCATGACGCAACAGGTGGTCAAGGAGGTGCAGATCAAGTCGATGAACGAGAAGAGTCTCGAGAAGCTACGGCAGAACCGCGAGGCGCGAGAGAGCGAGGTCCACGGCGCCGGTAGCAGCAGCCCGACGGTCGCTGTGTCCTTTGACCACTACACCCGCGGCGCTGCAGCCGTTGGAGGAGGAGGAGGAGGCAGTAGTCCAGGCGAGCTCGTGCAGAAGCGCCGCCCGATGGATCTGCTGAGCGAGGCTGTGAGCCGCAAGCTGCCGGCGTCGGTCGTCGCCAAGATCGACGCGCAGCGAGGCCGCGACAAGTTCGACGCGTTCGTGGACGCTTTGCACGAGGGCCGCGTCGGCAGCGACCAGGAGGCCGCCGCCATGTTTACCGACGTGGTCGACGACGCGCTCGTGCTCGCGCAGGCGTTTCTCGACTTCCCCAAGGAGTTCTGGAAGTTCGCGGGGCTGGTGACGCCGTTCCTCGCCGACTACGACGAAGAGCACGCGTTGTTTCTTGCGGTCCATGGCGCGCTGCTGCGGCTCGGCCGACAGAGCGTCCAGCGCGACGCGTCGGCGGCGACGCTGCTCCTGACCGACCACCTGCTGCCCTGGGTCACGGCGCTGCTGGGCTCGCACGCGACCAAGCGCGCGCCGCTGCTTCAGCTCGTGTACGCGTTCGCGGCCGAGACGCCGCTGGCGCATCTGCAGGTGGTCAAGCGCCTGCGCGAGGCGCTGGCCGACGACTTGGCGCTCTTCATCCACGCGCTGTCGATCCTGCTCGACATGGAGCGCGAGCTCGACGAGACGCTCGTGGACCTGTACCACTACTACTGCTGCATCGGGCTCGAGACGCCGTGCGACAAGCTGCGCGCCGCGAGCCTCTCGATGCTCGTGCCGTTCCTGCGCGTCGAGCTCTCGCTCGTGGCCGACCTGCTGCCGCGGCTCACGCAGTTCTCGGCGCGCCACGCGTGGTGGGAGGTCAAGACGCAGCTGCTGATCGTCGCCTCGGCGTTTCTCCACGCGGCCACGGCGTCCGACCTCACGGACCCGATCGAGCTCGCGCTCACGGTCATCGAGCACGAGTTCCACCCGACGGCGAGCCTCAACGTGCGCCGTGTCGGGCTCTCGTATCTGGCCAAGAACCTGAGCCAGTACCAGGAGCTGGTCCCGCTCTTTGTGGATGTGTTGCTCAGCCTGCCGCTGGCGATGCGGTCAGCCATCCTCGCCGCTCCGCCGATCATTGACGCTGAGACGGCGCCCGACGCCGCGCTGTCGCGTCTGCCCGTGCGCGGCGCGTCGGGCGCCGTCTACGAGCTGCGCGCGCTGGCGCCGCAGTGGGACGGCATCGCCGTCGCCAAGCAGGTCTTCTACGAGCGTAAGGCGCGCGGCCACGCCGACGTCGACGCGCTGCAGGTGCTGCAGGCCTGCTTCGCGCACGCGTCGCCGGCCGACGTGCGCGCGCTCTTCGAGCAGATGCGCGGCTTCGTCATGCTCGGGCTCGCGGACCCGGCGGCCTGCGGCGTCGCGGCGCAGCTGCTGCTGGGCGTGGCGAGCGCCGGCGCCGACGTGGCTGGCGACGACGCGTTCCAGCGCGCGCTGCTGCCGCTGGCCACGCGCAACGTCGAGGACATTCGCCAGCAGACGGCCGTGCGGCTGCTCCACGACCTCCACGCGCTGGACGCCGCGGGCGCTGCGCGTTGCGTCGAGGCCGTGGCCGCGCAGACCGACGCCGCGACCTTCCGTGGCTCGCTCTTCTCCATCTCCTTGGACGCGTGAGCACTAATAGAAAGAGACCGCGCGAGTACTGTATGGAACGCCCCATGCGGGAGGAGCGACTTCCTCGCGCTGAGGTGAGCGTCATAAAAACGGGTTTCTCTGCGCTTCCCGCGTGATGACGTTGGAGGCGGCGCCATGGGGATTACAGTCGAGGCCTCTGCCGCGAGTAATACACAGTTCAACACACATCCGAGGCGAGACGATTAAGGCAGGGATGGGAGGGCTGAGTCATTGTTCTCCCTGTGGGACATGCGCCAGGAGAGGAGAGGGAGGGAAGAGACTCTATGCTGCCCACACGTCGTGGGTGCCGCACGCGACCGGGCGGGTCGTACCGTGCGGGCGCCTGGTGACGGCGAGAGGGTTTCCACGGCGCGAGCGCATGGGATTTCGCGGCTTCTCTTGACGTTCAGCCGCCGGCCGTTTCGCACGACCGAGGGCTCCTCTCCGAGCGGCCGCTGAGATCCTGGCCGCCTCATCAGCCGCGTACGGTACATGGATCCCTACGGTGAATCTTAGCAGGATCCATGCGGAGGAGACGTCGGGCAGATCTCTGCTTGAAGCCAGCAAGGATATCGAGGGGAATACAAAGATGGAGGCCAAAAAAACAGAGTTCTTTATGCGCAACGCAAGATTCACGGCTGGGATAAATAGTAAGGCGACGGCGACTTGTACAGGCAGGCAAAACTGGAGTCCTCGGCGCTGCTCAGAGCGCGCAGCCGAAGCTGCTGGGCGGCGGCAGCGAGTGGTAGCTCGCCGGCGGGTAGTGGCTTGCGGCGCGCAGGTGCAGGTAGTACGGGTCCTCGAACTTGGGCTGCGGCGGCAGCTCCAGCGACGGCAAAAAGTGGTCGATCCAGTCGAGGTCCTCGCCCTGCGCGCCGTAGTGGTAGTAGCGCTGCACGTCCACCTCGCTCTCGAGCAGCATCATGTCCATGTCCGTGGGCGACGGGAACGAGTCCTTGGGCGGCTCGGCCTTGACGCGCGGCACGGTGATGGCCATGTCGGCAGGCGCCTTCCAGGCCACGGGCGTGTCGCGCGGCTTGCGCGTCTTGGCGGCCGTGGGCGACGACGATGACGACGAGGAAGAAGAAGAGACCGACTTTTTGCGCGTGATGCGCCAGGCGAGGTCGGGCTGGTCGCGCAGGAAGCACTCGTTCGAGAAGGTGCAGACGGCGGCCTTGGACTTGGTCCATTTCTTAAAGCTGAAATAGTTGAGCTGGCGCTGGAAGCTCGTGTACTTGCGGTGCTTAAAGTACTTTGGCAGCACGTAGTCCATCATGCGCTCCATGTCGTGGATCTCAAAGGCGCGGCCGTTGGGCGTCCAGCGCAGGATCTCGTCCGGCTCCTGGTCCAGCATCTTGCGCAGGTTCTTGAGGAACGGCGCCACCTCCTTGGTCTTGGGGTCGGGGGACATGATGGTCTCTGATGGACGTGCACACGGGCGAGCGAGTTGGCGAGTGAAGGCCGCGCGTGGCTGGCCGCCCGACGTTGGGTTCTGCGCCGACTGCAATATGGACAGCCGCGCTTCCGCCCGGTCAGCGCCCGTGACACAGCCATACCGGGGGAGATGAGCTCGAGGCCAAGAGAGCTCCTCGTCTCCTGCAGGTCCTGTCCTCCCATGCGTTGGCTCGCGCAGAGATGGGGCGGCGCCGCAGCTGAAAGGCGACTGGCAACAGTGGGATCCCATCACGCGGCTGCGAAGCGCAACCGGACTGGAAGCCAGACCTCAGACAGGGATTCGCTCGTGGTGGGTGGCGACGACATCCCACGCGCTGCCTGATCCCTTCGCCCGTGTCCCTCGCCGGGTGATGCCTGCCGGGAGACGGCTGGCCGCGTCATCAGCCCGCGGTGCAGGGGCTTGACTCTACGTGAAGATCCGTAAATCTCAAATGGCCGTGTTCTCCGAGTGTGACACCTCGCCGCACGCACGCCAGCAGAAACGGTCGCCGCTTGCAGCTGAAGGGCCGTGAACTTCGCGGCGAACGCGGCTTCGTTCGCGCTGACTCCGCTGGCGTCAGGGTGTAGCGGCAGCTGCGCTCCCCATCGCGGGAATCTCCGTTAACTGCGACGGACGATGGACCCTCTTTGCAAAATGCTTCAGTCTTCGCGAGCGGACGCCCCGTGCGTCACGAGCGCTCGCCAAAGAGAGCGAAGAAAAAGAAGCACGAAAAGATAGATCAAAACGAGAGAGAGAGATGCCAAAAGCCCGTCCGAGGGCGGTGGTCCCATACACCAAAACGGAGCTTTCGAAAAGCAAGCTCCATGATGACCGCGGCGTTCCGTGGAAATCTTTCGGGGATTTCAGTGGGAGACTCAAGCGAAGCCCACGAGGAGAAAAAAAAAACTCTGGAGAGAGTGGCGCTATAACACGAATCAAGGCGTCGGCGGCACGTAAACGAGGTGCCGTGGACTTGAAGCTGACTGGTCCGTGGCGCCAAAGGAAGCCACGACGTTGAAGGCGACGGATCCCAGAAGGTGAGTGTGCCAATCGAGAGGAGCCCCAGGTCTACTGTAGAGTCCAAGGAGCTCCGCTGGCTTGTCTACTGGTCCCTTGAGCCTAGCTATTGGCAGGGTATTCATGAAAGCAGGTAAAAAGGTCGAACAATTTCACACTGAGACTGCTCATTGGATGGACCCACTGGCTGATCTTTTACCTACAATATCGATTCCTAAAGGATCTCAATCGGCAGGTTGTCACCTCGGAGCTGCTCGTGGTGCAGAAAGGATCGCCGTGGAGAAGGAGGAGGAAAGAAGCGAGGAAGAGCTAGAGAAGCTTCCAGTGCAAAAAGGGAGGTTCGCGCGCCGAATCTGGGCACTAGATGTGCTCGACTCGGGATCTGTTCGCGAGCCTCGAACGCTGCGTTTCTTAGGCGAGATACACATCCGCGCGAGAGAGATTCGTTCGCTTCTGCCCCGAGAGAAGCGAGTTGTTCTTCCGCTCCTCGTCCTCCTCTGGCAAAAGAGCCACTTCCAAAGAAGGTGGTCGGTGCCACGCCTCGACTCAGTCGCACTGCGCTTGTAAGAGCTTCGTTCTCGCAGGATTTCTGTACGATGCTGAAGAGCAGGTCCACGGGGTCTCTGGAGTTCTTGCGGACCGTTCGGAGGGCCGGAGCCGCTAAGGCGATGGCATGCGCTGTACTGTACTGCACTCATGCGGTCGCCAGCGGCGTCTCCGACCGGCAGTTGCCAGGACGAAGAAACGTCCGCTCGTGGTCTTTCATGCCATTCAAGCTTTGGCTGGCGGTGGCGGCGCTGCAGCCTATCTCCTGGCTGCCTCTGTTGTGTCCAGCGAGCCACACGTTTGCGGGACGCTGCAGACCGGACGCGTCAACGGCGTCAAGCGCCCACTGTCGCCAGCGTCGCCAGCGGCGCGAGGCGACGAGAGCGTTGCAAGCGGCGCTTTCATTGGCGAGTGGGCAGCCGCGAGCGGCGCATCATCGAGGTCAGGCCAACCAACCAACTGTCAACCATGAGCAGCTCCGCTCCAGTCAGTTACAACCAACAAACAAAAACAGGCTAGTTTAGTCTTCGTGATTAGTCTCTAGTCCAGCTCGATCAGCACCTGCCCGTCGTTCACAAAATCGCCGACGTCGGCAAAGACCTGCTCGACCTTGCCGTCCTTGGTCGCGCGGATGACGTGCTCCATCTTCATGGCCTCCATGATGAGCAGCGGCTGGTCGGCCGTGATGGCGTCGCCGTCCTTCACCAGCACCTTGATGATCTTGCCCGGCATGGGCGTCACGATCTTGCTGTGGCCGCCACCGGCGCCGGCGCCGCTCGCCGCGAGCGACGGCAGCGGCACGGCGAACTTGTAGTCGTAGCGCTGCGAGCCGTCGTCGCAGAAGACGTGCAGCTCGCCCTTGTGGACCACGGCCGTGCCGAGGAACTTGCGGTTGTCCACGCGGATCTCAAAGTCGCCGCTCGGCAGCAGCGAGCCCGAGGCGGAGACCGTGACTACTTCGTCCGCGTCCTTGAGCGTGATCGCGTACGAGTCGCGCGACAGGCACTGCGCACGCACGTCCACCTCGGTGCCTTCGTGCGAGAGCTTGAAGAGGCGCTCGGACACGCCGAGGTCGCGGAAGTGGGCCACGGACGGCTCGGACCACGGCGAGTGGCGCTCACCGCTGAAGTCCGCGAGCGGCTTGGGACGCATCTGCTCGAGCAGCAGCAGGCTCACGGCGCCGAGCGCCTTGGCGTGCGTCGGGAACTTGGTCAATGGCTCGAGCACCTCGTCGCCGAACTTGTTGAGGAAGCTCGTGTCGACGCCGCCCTTGCGGAACTCGGGGTGGTCGGCCGTGCGCGCCACGAACTCGATGTTGGTGGGCAGTCCGACGATCTGGTACTGGTGAAGCGCCTTGATGAGGCGATCGAGCGCTTCGGTGCGGTCCTTGCCGTGCACGATGAGCTTGGCGATCATCGGGTCGTAGAAGATCGAGACCTCGTCGCCCTGGATGATGCCTGTGTCCACGCGCACGTTCTCCGAGACCTGCGGCAGGCGCAGGTGCTGCAGCCTACCGCTTCCAGGCAGAAAGTTGCTGTACACATTTACATGGCAGTTAGTAAGTTGCATTCATGCATGGTTGAGATCGCGACTGCGTACTTGTAGGGGTTCTCCGCGTAGATACGCGCCTCAATCGCATGGCCGTGGATCTTGAGGTCCTCCTGCTTGATCGGGAGCTTCTCACCGGCGGCGACCTTGAGCTGTAGCTCGACTAGATCCTGCTTGGTGATCAGCTCGGTCACCGGGTGCTCGACCTGTAGACGCGTGTTCATCTCCATGAAGTAGAATGACTCATCCTCGTCCAACAGGAACTCGACCGTGCCGGCACCGCAGTAGCCGACGGCCTTGGCGGCCGCGACGGCGGCATCGCCCATCTTCTTGCGTAGAGCTTCCGACATATGAGGCTGATCACGACATAAACAAGGCAACACGCAAAAGTCAGCCATTACTTGGATGGACGAACGGGTCACAGAACCACGACTCACCGCTGGCGCCTCCTCGAGCACCTTCTGGTGGCGGCGCTGCACACTGCAATCGCGCTCGAACAGGTGGATGACGTTGCCGTACTTGTCACCAAACACCTGCAGTTCCACGTGGCGCGGCTTGCGCAGGTACTTTTCCACGAGCACGCGGGCGTCACCGAACGAGGCCTTGCCCTCACGCTGGCAGGCCTCGAGGGCCTCCTTCAGGTCCTTCTCTTCATCCACAATACGCATACCCTTACCACCGCCACCGAGCACAGCCTTAAGTAGCACTGGGTAGCCGATCTTGCGGGCCTCGGCCTGGATCGTCTCGAAGCTCTGGTCTTCGCCGTGGTAGCCGGGCGTGACGGGCACGCCAGCCGCGATCATGATGTCTTTCGAGGCGCTCTTGGAGCCCATGGCCTCGATGGCCTTGACTGGAGGGCCGATGAACTCGATGTTGGCCGCCGCGCACGCGCTCGCGAAGCCGGCGTTCTCCGAGAGGAAGCCATATCCAGGGTGGACAGCTTCGGCGCCCGAGATCTTGCAGATCTCAAGGATCTTCTCGTAGTTGAGGTAGCTCTCGGCGGCGGGCGCCGGGCCGAGGCGGTGGGCCTCGGTGGCCTGCTTGACATGCTGCGAGTTGACGTCGGCGTCGCTGTAGACGGCGACCGTCTCGATGCCGAGCTTCTGCGCCGAGCGGATGACGCGCAGCGCGATCTCGCCGCGGTTGGCGATGAGGATCTTCTTGAAGCTGCGCGGCGCGGCCGACGAGAGCGCGCGCTGGCCGATGGCGTGGCGCGTGGCGCGGAGGCTCTGCGAGAAGAGGCGCATCGACGTGGCGGGCGGCGGGCACTTTGGTCAATCCCTTCAAATGAGCTGCTCGCAGTGGGGCTGACTCCCTCTACAATAGGGTCGTCTCCAGCGCGGCTCTTGTAGAGAGTTGAAGTTTTGCACCAACCGAACGCCAGCGAATGCTGGAATAGAAATAGAAACGCATTTCCGCATGTTGGAATCTGTGGACGAACGCCCGTGTCACAGGAATCTTCGCCAGAATGTGAGTATTAATCTGGTATTTGTTGCACATTTAGTGATCATAAACGTGCCTTCTTCAGCCATCGCGAGCATGCGCATCTTCATTGAACCTACTCAGTAGCCAATCAGCGGGCCGCATCGTGGACGGACAATCCGGAGATTTGACGGCACCCCGAACGGAAAACCAACCAATCTCAGTATATTACAAGATGCGAGTGATCTTGAAGAGACACGAACCACCGACATACCGGCATTCCCCATGCCTGTGGAGCTACCGGACGATGCCGACGCGTTCGACGCGCTGTTGCGGCGCCGCATACGCGACCAGCAGACCATTGATGCTCTCCGCGCGCAGGCCTCGCGCGGCGCCAGGCCAGACGCGGCGGCAGCGCACGTGGTGGGGCAGTCGGGCTGCTTTTGCCTCGACTGCCTCCTCCACCGCAAACAGGAGTGGCGCGTCTGGGACGTGAACCCGACAATTGTAGGACCGAGAGATCGCTGGAAGCAGTACACATGGGGGAACGCTGAACGACGCGTGCTTGGAGACGTGGACGATTCGGCTGCGGAGATGCAGCCCTTCGTCACGCCCACGGTGCGCGAGAAGATTACCGTCCGGGACGCCAAGCAGCGACAGCACATCATCGAGCGTGACGCAAAGTTCACCGCGGTCTCTGCGCTCACGGGTGGTGAGAAATACGCAAAAAAATCGCTGATACCGGTTCCGTGGGTGATAGGTGGCTTCGGGGAAGTACCACACCTTGATGCTGAGCGGTGTGGGGGGGTTGGGAAGATGTTCAGTAGTGATCGCATCTGACTGCATTCTTCGCTCGTGTAGAATCTGCGGGAGTGTTAGCCTGTGGTGATAACACTTATGGAGCGCTGGGCTCGAGCTCGGCGGTGTCCGAGAGTCCCGTGCCGACTCAAGTGGATCTCAGCCACTGGAAAGGGAGGGCACAACAGATCGCCGCGAGCGCTTACGCATCGTTCGTGCTTGTGGGTAAGTAATATTTGTGACGAGTGAAGTGCAAGAAATATGCTCATGTCCGTGAAGTTGCACCCCCCACGGATGACAAGCCTAAGAGAAAGCCTGAGGCTCGACCTCTGAGCCGCCCCGGACTATTTCGACGCAAGTCTATTGACGACGTTCTGGATCAGCTGAAGAACGAAGAAGTAGTGTACAACTACCGTACGTATAGCGGTATGAGTGTCGCTTGCTGTAGTCGCTAATCACGTTATTCGGCACTCAGTGGTATCATGGGGTCGTGGAGATCGCGGCATTCTAGGCCATTGCAACAGTTCAACATCGTTCTCTCCGAGAGCCATCGATTTCTTCAACACTATGCGAGTGCTGCAAGTTTGTACTGGAGCGCAACATGTGCTAGTACTGACAGAGATGAACGGTGTCTACGCATTCGGTGACGGCAGTCACGGGAAACTGGGTGTGGGTACGTTGGAGCGCTGTTAGAATCGTGATTATGAACTAACACGAACGCCATTTTGGTTCGTGGAAATTAGGCGACACAATTGACCGCAATACGCCAGTACAGATCCGCGGTCTGGACGACGTGAACGTTATCAGCGTGAGTGCAGGAGATGAGCACTCAATTGCAGTCGCGGGTGAGGTGTTGTCGAATCGCCAGGTCTACTCGTGGGGTCATGGCAAGAACGGGTAAGAGAGGGAACAAGATCCACTCGGCAGACTTTGCTGACCTGTTGAAGCCGGCTAGGGCATAATGACGACCAAACAAGGACGAAACCCACACGAATCAATCACTTCCGTGGCCGGGTCAGTTTTTTTCTCCTGCATGTAGACCTGGTTGCCGTTGACCCACCGCTCTCTCATCCAAAGAAAGTAATCAGTGTCTCCGCTGGAGGTGCCCACAATCTCGCCAGGTCAGGTACGCGATAGTGTCGCTCGGGCATTTCTCAAATTTATTGGTCTCTCGATGTCCTGTATTCAGAAATGCCCGACGGGATTTGTGTATGGTCATGGGGAGCTGGAACCTATGGCCAGCTTGGTAAGTCCATATGCTCGTAGCCTGATGGACCTTATGGAGCCTAAAGGTCGAGCGTAGGCCACCGAGAGACGTGGGATGCGTGGCTTCCACGATCAATTGACGAGCTCCGGCGTGAGATGATACGTTTTGTCGACGCTGGCGAGAATCATTCGATCGCGCTCTCAGAATCCCGTCAGTTATGGGCGTGGGGGAAAGGAATTCATGGAAACCCCGATGTTGAAAGGCCGGATCCAGCGAGCTGGTGCGTTGTCCAACCAATCAAGGTGGGGTTATTCCATGTTCCTCGACATATCAGGATCTTTCTGAGCGTGGTTTCAATATTGTTAGGTGGAATTGCCTGGGATCCAGATTATCAACGTTTGCGCGGGTCGTGGTCGAACATTTGTATGGGGAGATCGAGGTGTGTTGGATTTCTTTTTGGAGTGATGACAGATTGTTGATTGGATTTTATGTCAACAGCAGTTGACAAGAAACACACCGCTCGCACGTTCGGTGGTAGTGCCGGTAAGAAGCGCTTGTAAGAATTGAATGGGAGGGGTGGTTAATCGAGCGTGGTGGTGCTCTTAGCTGCGAAAGTGTGTTGTGCACTGCCGGATTTTGAAGCGGTAACATCCGATAGCTTCCGAATTGTTTATCGCTGCGGAGGATGTAGTCTCGATGACATCTGCATCGCATGCGCTCACAAATGTCACGCTCAACACTGTCTCGAGCTAGAGTGGACCCTCGATAATGCGCTCAGCCGTGACTGTGCATGTTATTCTTCCGGAAAATGTATTTTCGTGATCGAGAGAGGCGTGGAAGGAGTTATTGAGGAGTAATCACGTCGATGAATTCTGTTGTTGGACGATGACGTACTTGGCTCGGAGCATCTGAAGCTGTTGTCGAAGCACTACAGTAGTCTCAAGCAGTAAGCACTCGGCATTGCCCAGGTCTGCCCTCACTACGCTTACCAGCATCATCCAACTCAGCTTGACCCAGCGCTAGCAGTTGATGAACGAGCCGTCTTGCTCCTGCAGAAGGTACAGAACTAGCGTCGACAACTGGATTTTTCGTTTCTGTGGCCTTTAGCTTTCGGTAGATCCGCTCAGCATCTTCAATGACCTCGACAGGTAGTCCACAGAGTTTCGCGGTCTTGATTCCATACATCTCGATCATTGGAAATGGCCCATCACATAGCTTGTAGCGATACCTAATGAAGTTCTAGCTCAAATACGATGTCAGCTAATACTTGCCTGTCAATTCATAACTAGTAGCATACTGTCCCAGTTGACGCGCTCATATGATAGCACCGCGCATTCGAATACAGTTTGGCGAGCTCATTCAAATCGTGATAGTGCGTCGCAAAGCAGCAGTAAGCTCGACGAGAAATGAGCTCCTCACTGACGCTCCACGCGATCCCAAACCCTTCGTCACTTGATGTTCCACGACCCAACTCGTCAATTAAGACTAGGGAACGGTTAGTGCAGGTCTCCAATATAAAGCTGGTTTCTGACATCTCGACTGCAAAAGTGCTAGCATTCTCCTCCAGATCGTCCGAAGTTCCAAAGCGCGTCAAGATTCGATCTCGAAGAGGTATGAATGCATCTTCTGCGGGAACGTAGCATCCCATGTGGGCAAGAATGGTGATAAGTGCCACCGTCTTCATGTACGTTGACTTCCCCGCGCAATTGGGTCCTGTGATGACTTCGTGCCCAGTGTTGGTTAGGCCCTTTCCTCAGTCAACGGGTAATTGCGCATTGTGCGTACGGTGATAGGTGCTGGATGGGTCAAAGAACTAGGAATTCCTCGCCAATGTAAGTCATCAAGAATATCGGCCACTGCATAGGTAGCAAATCCCTTACCGTGCTATTTGCGACAAAGGGTTGGTCTCTCATGACGTTTTCAACGAGTGGATGACGTCCGTCTTTGATCACAAGGTTGCCTCTTTCCGACACTCGTGGTTTCACGTCTAAAACACAATGGTTGGAATCCTTCCCAAAAGACGAGACCAAAGTACTGAGATACATGGCTGTTCGGCGGGTGACAGAGCAACAACGTTGGTGAAACTGCGCAACGGCAACGTACACAAGTGAGCGAAAGCATCGAAATATGAAGCAATGGATGGAACCTGAGCATCATGTCAAGAAGCGCAATAGTTTCAACCATCGTGTACAGGATACTCGCTCGCGGTCGAATTTTGTCTAACAGCTCTTGTATGACACCGTTCGATAACTTGTATACCGCCGTGAGAGATTCATTTAGGCGAGAATTGAGCGAGTTTAACTCCTTCGTTGAGCACGATATGGCTACAAATTAAAGTATTGCAAATGTCAAGCCGGCGGAAGTACCTAGCACTATTGCACATACCTCTCTTGCCAGGGACACACTCAACAATGATCCGAGGTAAGTCTTTTACATTCCTGGGAGTTGTTAAATGATAACCTCGTCGAGAACTGTGCTCACTTAGTTAAAAATGGCGCCATCAATCCAAAACAAACGAACTCACGTATACGTCAACTTCACGGGTATCTCAAAAGTTTCGTTGTAGTTTTGAACGAGTTGGTGGATCTTTTCGATTGTGTCCAAATACGTCCGTCGAGCGACATCTAGCATCCCGTCGATACCAGCACGAATAGCAAAGCATTCTTGAATGCGCTTTTGAGCAGCTGACCGACAGACTTTCACTCTGTGAATCATAGTCGCTCTCAGTGACACTCTGGTTTTGAAAATAGTCTTTCATACCTGTCGTTAATCACCCGCTCGATCTCGCCAAGAATTGTCTGAAAAGTATCTTGCTTCAAGCTGGGCAAGCAGCGAAACCATTAGCTTTGGTATGCGTGAAATCGGGAGTAGTTCGAACCAATCCGTAATAGACTTGAAGAGTGCGCAGGAAATCTCGACGGATGACGCTCCGTTGTCCAGACATTGGACCAAAGCTGGCAGAGCCTCTAGAACTTGCTTCAAAGCAATGACGTTCCCAATAGCAAGGCGTGAAGCTCTTGGTGTAACCACTTTTGGAACCAGAACGAGCTGCGCCTACACGAGCGACACTGGTTGGCAATGTAGCTCGACAGCCAGTGATAGTGAGCCTTACCAGAAGCCTGTCCAGATCCGAGAAGTTGGGTAACTCCTCAAGAAGGTCGAAAAACCAACCTGGGTTGTTTAGCAGCACCCCAATCATCTCATGTCGGCTTTGACTGAGACTAATTCAGTTCCTGACAAATCATTTATTGATCATTCGAGGACGTACATGGTTTTTAAGTGACAGGGAGGTTGCAGCATCTGCAGTATTTGGAGTCAGTGCAACGTCGGGGTAAACTGTGGTTTACTTACTGTTGAGCGCAACAAGCGGTTCCCAGCAGAAGTTTGGGTATTGTTCACAACCCCCCACAGAGACTGCGATTGCTGAGGTCAACGATCTTTCAATCCCAAGCGGCCGCAGTGTTGCCATACCTGTCGAACTGAGTCACCTCTGCCACATTTGACCAACTCAAGAGAAGAAATTGTAGCCTGGTCCATCAGCAATCGATCTAGCGATGGATTCACGACGACCTAATAATCGAGCCGCGTTACTACTTCGAACGAGTCAAGAGAACATATTCAGAAGTGCAATGCCTTCATGGTCTTCGGCGCGACGTAGACTCCCTGGATGAATTCGACGTATCTCATCATACTCGCGAGCGCGCCCATGACAACGTAGTTCTATACGATTGTCTAGCTCGGTGGTTGAATATCCAAGTGCCAAAGCGTAGCTCACCTTTGTAATGTTGACGTCGACGCAGTTTGCTACGACTCTCTTCAAGTCATCTGCTCCTTTCGTCTGACTAAAGTGTTGAATCAGAAATCAATATCACCAAGTTTGTCGGTAGAGATGAACAATCGTTACTCGAAGTATTTTCGAGCAATTGGGACTATTCGGCAAACGGACGTCGTGAACCGTTTGTTGATGGCATCGTTCACGCGTTGTAGCTTCGCCGACTCGACTACCAGCACTTCCACGGGCTAGACGTCAAACTGTCGCGTCAACCACTCGACGTACTGTTTATACACCCTCACCAGTTTCGCACCTGGTACGCCTGCAGGAGCGACAGCGTGTCTCCATACGAGTGCGAGTCGATCACACTCCAGAGTAGCAGCTCGTACGGTGCCGTCAAATCGATGGCGCAGATGCCTACGAGCCATGCCGTCAGTTGTCTCGCGGCCACGTAGAGACCATTCCTTCGCTCACCAATCTCTCGTGCGCGATTCTCCGTGACGGCTGCGATCACGAACGACGCGCTGTTCTGAGCCTCGCTGCGTGTCGATCCACTCGACGTTGACGCGTCTGCGCGTCCTGCACTCGTCGCGCGGTTCCCGCCTGCGCCGCCCACCGCCTCGCTCGCGCGGATGGCCGTGGGCGCCGCCACATCGAACTTCGGTGCCGCGCGCGCATCGTCCTGGAGCTCCACATGCACGCCGCCAGTCTCCATGGTGCTTCAAGTTTCCCTTTCGCGACGGGAAGTGCGGGCGGCGAGAAGAGTGATGGTCAGGGAAATCAGCCTCAACCCCACATTAGGCTGGCTTAGTATCATGTGAGGATAATATCCTCTCTAACGCGATACTACCGACATTATGGGGACCTGTGGCACTGTAGATGGTAGATGGACCATGGAGGACGATGAGGAGAAGCCGTTCGCCGAGTCGGGTGTGAGGATCCTTCGCCCGGAGAAGCGTGCTGCGGCGCCCGAACCCTCATACCTTTGCTGGCCGGCGCCGACGGTGGCGCGCGGCGACCGCGCGCTAAGCGATGAGGATGCCGAGACGCTTGCCGTGCTGCAGGAGCTCGCGTTTCAGTACGCCATGGAGCAGACCCGGACCGCTGTACGCGCGGTCATGCTCCGTGTCAACAAGAAGTGCTACAGCAATGTCCACGCGTTCCTGCAGCGCCACATGCAGCGCGTCAGTCTCCAGCGTAATCGCGGCGCTGCCGTCCCACGCGTCGTGGCGTTCCCGTCGCTGATGAAACTGCCGGTTGCTGCCATCGTGAGCGGCTCAGACGCGACCTTCAGCGACGTCTGGATGACGCCATTGTGTCAAGTGGTACACCGTTCGTTCCCGGTGATCCTCGTCGTTCGGGAGGATATGGAAGATGTGCGCCGCTTGACGGAGTGGGTGCTTGAGCGGCTCGACGACTACGCCGGTATGAAGAAGCGCGAAGAGGCCTGGCTGATCGAGCAGATTGAGACGCGGTCCGCGATTGCCGAGCGCCACAAGAACGGAGCCGACTCGTCTATACAGTCGGTGTACACTGCTCTTCGCAACGATGCCAAGCGGCGTCTGCGTGATCGCCCAGGTCGAGCGGCACCGGCGACTCAAACCCCGTGGTCGGCTGTTCAGGACGACAGCGACGACGAATACAAATTTTTCGATGTCAGTCATAGTAGCGAGGATGACGACTATGACGATCAAGCTCAATCTGCGCGCGAGAGCGCCCAACGAAAGAACAACTTGAAGAGAAAGCGAGGCCACAGGTCCAGCCTCCGACGCCGTGAGAAATACAGCGAACTATTGCTTGAGGATTTGCTGGTTAAACTTCGACAGAAAATGCGGATTGTGCGACGAAACTGCGACTCAACGTTGACGTGGACAGCGACGCTTCGAGAAGTGATCCAAGAAGACTTGAACGACCGGCTGTCGAGATGTGAGAACGAGGTTGAAAAGTCGATTAACTGTTACGCTGAAACGATCGAATGGGTCAAGAGTCGTATTGTCGCATACCGCACTCTTCGACCCCTTCCACTTTCCGTCCGCGCTGCAACAGCGGAGTACGCACTCGCTGTTTTCATGTTCAAACTTATGACCGATTTCTCAGCGTATCTTGACGTATGCAAACCAGAAACCCGTGCTGAGGTGGACGCTGTGGATAAGTGGAAGAACCGGATGACCAATGAACTATCACGTCACGAGGACGCGTACCATCTATACCAGTTCGATGCGACTGAATACCTCCAAGTCGCAGAACAACTCGACCCGTTCTTGCTACTGTGCATCGAGCACCTAGATCGCTTCAATCTACAAGTTCTTCGCGATTTTGTGGATCTGCTGAGTCACTTTGCCAGCAGTCGACCAGAGCAGGGCCACTACACTCGCGTTGGCTTCATGATCGGTATCTCTTCAACAACGTCCCAGACTCTTCGACAACTCGGTCTGTCTGTGATGCGTTGTCTGGACATCCAATTCTTTCCGCTGGAAGACTCAAAGACGAGGTCAGAGGACATCTTTGAATCTTTGTTCGTGGAGAATCACTTTCCATTATGGATTTCAGGAGACATTGTTCGCCTCCTTGACAACCGTCATTTGACGAGCCAATCCCTGACGGCATTTATGCAAGTACTCGAGTACATTGCCCTGAGTCACTTTCAAAATACGCCTTGGAGCTTTCTCAGCCGCTATGCATTCAGTGCACATCACCAGAAACCCATCGGTAGTGTCACCAACACTTCTTCAACAATCCGGCAATGGATTGAGCGCTCGAACTTTCGATCTCGATCGTTTCGCGACATCCTGAGTCATTTCAGTGATCATGGCCGACAATGCTTATTGGCTAGTAGTGGTATCCTGGCTGCAACCAAGGACAAAATTACGAAGCTCGAGAGCGAGTTCGCCCATTTTCGAGATCGACGGGCTAAGTGGATCGTCGGCTGGAAGTGCTTTCGTATCGTTTGCGCATGGTTCGATTTGGAGAAGAAGTACGAAGATTTTATCGACTGTCTAGCGGCTGCTCTGGACGGACATGCATCAATGCTCAAAAAGGCTCAGCGCGTTGCCATGCTGTTACGCTCTGTGCCGATCGAGCGTTTAATCCACGTACTGCGTGACTGGTTTGTCGTTCTATCATCTACTTCGGATACTAATCTCCGAAGTGAGATCGAGGACCTAATTGACATTGCAAAGCACATATTCGCAACTCCCAAAGATCCCGATACGGTGATGATGGCACCAATGTTCCGAGAAGAATTGTCCCAGTTTTACAATGATCGCGTCCTCGTCTTGCTTTGTGGAGAGGTGTCTAAGTTGCACGGACCACGAGCGTTCGTGTCTAAGTGTGCGGTAGCAGCGAGGGCAAATGGAGATGCTGAAATGGTGCTCAACCTTCATGAACACGTGCTCGATTCATTGTCTTCGCTTGACGATGAAGATTACATCGAGTCGAGTTTCATGGGTGATTTGAGCCTTGCATTCATGTACTACCGCGAACACTCCACGCTGCATCTGAATCTGACCGATTGGTTTGATGCGTTTGTCGATGCGATCAACGAAGAAGTTGCCTCTAGTACTAATGCAAAGACCACAGAAGTCGACAAGATCGAATTGAACGCAAGGTTTGTGCGCGCTTTGGCAACGTTGCGGTTGTGGGGATACATCAAAGGACCGGATGGGGTACGAGGAAATGGTAGTAGCACCGATGATATATTGGTTGTGAAGCAAATATTCACCTAAATCGCGTGGAATTGTCTCTAATGTCGAATACTACGTAGTTCTTTTGCATGTTTCGATTTGCAAGTACCTATGTGAAAGTTTGCTCCTTTGCAATTCTTCTCGGAATATCGGTGCCTTCATCACCGTCTCAGGCTCTTTTCGAGTTGCGAATATGTGCTTTGCGATATTAATTAGACTACGAATTAGAATTTGAATTATAATCGGAACTTCGATTCATGAAATTCGACGATCTGAAGCTATCGCTAGGTCTACTTGTCGTCCGCGTCGCGGATCTTCTTCAATAAGTGGAGGATTACTCGAACTATATCAACCTACTCACTGTCAGTATCTACGTTGTACAAAGCAAGATAACAAACGTCACAGAATGACTTTAATCAGCTCCTCTGATCCAGCAGCGGCGATGAGGTGCTCTCGAGACGGTAACGCGTAGTACTTGCGTCGTGTAAAGCACCCATCATCACGAAACTCAGTAGTGCCGCGTACTTTAACGACAGGAACATATGGAAGGAGATCCAGTGACGTATTGAACCACTCTCGATTGTGAGCGGTCAGGATCAAGATCCAGACATGGATTTTTTGCCTCTCATTGACGTGGTGGATAAGTTCTTCCTCTGTGCATGGCCCTGCATCAATCAAAACCAATAGCAACGCCTAGGAGTTGTCCGTCAGCGAACTCGCATCCCAATGAGGCAAGAAGGCATGTGTACTGACTCCACCTTTGGATACGTTCCTAGACATCGGATCCTGCTCACGTAATCGTGCTCGAAAATAACTGTGGCGGCAGCGGCAACATGCCTATAATCAACCTTCCATTTCGTCTCGTCGGTCTCATAGTCAAGCGAGAGATGACGACACTCAGTGAGGACTTCTTGATAGCCTTGTGCATCACCATGACAACAGGCTCGAGCTCACAACGGTCGTGCTTTAATGCCTTCCGTGCTGCTAAGTGGAATGCCTGTCTCGCCATCACATCGTTGATGTGTGCATGCTCCCCCATTGGAACCAAGGCATTCGCACCGACTAACTGAGGTGAGTCACCATAGAGTTGAAAGTCCAACCCGGCATTCGATACACATATTTTTCCGCCTCTACCGAGAAGAAACCGCCAAATGCAGTACTGAACCGACGCGCTGTCTTTGCATCGTGTCCTGTCCCTGTCAATCCCATTATTAGGACGCCGTCACCAGCCGGGAACAATAAATCGTTAGAGTGTACTCACGAATCAACTTGAGCCCACGATCACGCACGTGCATGTTGAGGAAGCGTAAGAGATCGTCTAGGGTCGCCAGTTTACTTGTGAGGGATTTAATCTGGGCATCGATGTTCTCTACGACAACAACACTGCAAAATGTGAAGCTATGACTCAGAATAGTCCCTCGTACATATTGAATGGACTCACCTGACAACTGCAGAGTTCACTGGTGGAACAGTTCGCCCAGAAATTCTTTGACGATGCGCCAGCGAGGAAATTCCCATCGGCATTTGAGACGTCCGCGAATCACATCGTATACTTTGCAGGCTGTGTTGTAGAATTCTGCGTCAACATGAATGATCTCGGTTGTCTCGGGTGGCGTTCGTGACGATCCATCCCTACTCAAGCTACGGAGGAGTGCTCGCAGGAGGAAGTTAGTCGATTCTGGCGAAGATCCTGTGACGTACAGTCCTTGTGTGCGCTTCTTGGAGATGTAAGTTTCCAGTTTGGCGCGCTGCTCCACGCAGCCGATCTCCAAATGATTGTCAAGGTTAAACCTTATGCGTGCGAAGGCTTCTCTCTTCTTCTCGGGTGTCCACCAGCGCTTAGGTGTAGACGGCTCTTTTGAATAGCGGAGACGTTCTGTGTGCTCATACGCATGCCATCGAGGTTCGACCGGATATGCTTGGCGTTCAGCAGGCACGCCCTTCAGTGATGGGGTGCTTCCATCCTCAAACGCGTCACTCGGGCTTCGTTTGCAGTCTTGGAGGTCACCGGATGCTCTTGGCTTCGCATTGTTTACGGCAGTTTCGTCGGCGGGGCTTCGGTCTATTTGGACCCCCTCTGCGTGGTCGGGCAGTGATCGCGGTCCTACTTGCTGGATCGATCCCTCGAGTTGCACCCTGTAGGAGGATGTTGTAGCTCGTGATCCCGGGACCGAGCGTCTAGCTACGATGTACTCCGGTGGCTGCCGGAGGCGCGACTTAGACGCACAGAACCACAAGGAACGAGTGCTCGCAACCACACCGCGGGTGTTGCTTGCGACAACTCCGAGTGCTTGCCCGGGCACGATACTCATAGGCTTCGTTTGCGCCTTGCGCATCGTACATGCACAGCAAGTAGAGGTGTCTGAGGTACGTGGTCGTTGCTCGTTGATCCTTCTGCACCTGGCTGGCGGTCGAGAACAGGCCCGAACGCCGTGACTGGTGCTACCCATCTCCTGGTAGCTGATTGACCTAAGCGGGGGTCTGACGTGGGCCACCAATTCGTTGTACTTGAAATTTGTATATACTATTTTCGACCCCAAATTCACAGTTGGGATTCAGGCACTGAAGTTCGGTCCAAGGTAAGACCTGGAGTAGTGAGATCTGATACCTTCGTACGCAACTAGATCACCTTTACGTCGTCTGAATCGGGCCGATGTTGCGCTGGAGGAGCACCAACTGTCCTGGGTTACAAGACCTGAGCAAGTATCGAGTCAATAGTCTGTATCTATGGCTTCGAACAGCGAAAACTCACTGAGCTAAGTCGAAGTCACTAGATTTCTCAGCAAAGCCTTCGGATAATTGTGTGTTGGTATTTGCTTCAACATCAAACAGAGTCATATAGACTGGACAACTCAGTCTCAGAACTGACTTGCTTGCGTGACAAAACGTACGAGTGACAGACACAGCACGGAAGCTCAAGAGACACAATCATTTCATTTTATACTCATTAATTAATAGATCTTATGTGGCAGAACCCACGGGCGATTTTCTCAACTGGATCCCAACAATGCTGACGATGTCCCCAGGATGCGTGAAAAACTGTCCGCATACTGGTAAGGTATTTGATCAAAAAAGTACCGCAAATACAATGGAATATAGTTGTCATTTACTCTTCTTTGAAAAGTTGCACGGAAAGTGAAGGAAGCAGAATGTTCATAACACACATTCTATATTATACTGTATTCCCTGGACACCACCACTACTCAATTCCACAGTTAAAATTCGTAGTACACAGTTGGGATTGTTGCAAGTGAACCATCAAAAACTGCAACCACGCTGTGAAATCAGCCCACGGTCAGCACCTCCAATTTGTTCTCCCGTCTGCAACGATTTGATGGCGAGCGAGGTTCCCGTGTCTGGTTGGTGGGAATATATCGTGGCGAG
>JAADVR010000277.1:0-39777 GCA_023335855.1 Pythium scleroteichum
ATAGTTGATGTATTTTCACAGGATGGACTTTGCTTTCCTCCAGGTGGAGCGGTAAACTGTAGCATACGAGTATAAGAGCCTTATGGATTAATGTCCTGGAATTTACGTCAAAAAGGCATGACTATGTCAGTATGCATGTTATTTTCAGACAGATGTGGAGGAAGTACGATTGGAAATGTTTACGATGCTGCTGGGTTTATTTGAACGGGCGGCGCTGTTGATTATATTTTTATTCTTTCTGTCGAGGGTGCCAAGGTTTAGGCAGATTCTGCAAAAGGGGAAATTAAGGTGGCAGGAGTCTATTGCGGTTACCTTGTTATTCTGTGCTTTTGCCATTTTCGGGACATATACGGGCATTAATGTTGAAGGTTCACTGGTGAATGTGCGGATCATCGCCGTGTTATCGGGTGGTATTTTGTTCGGAGCGCCTGTGGGTATTATTACGGGGATTGTCTCCGGGGTGCATCGGTATTTGATCGATATGGATGGAGTCACAGCTATACCGTGTCTAATCACGAGTATCTTGGCAGGTCTGGTCTCCGGATATATACATAAGTACACGCCTAAGCCTAAGCGATGGATTATCGGTATTGGTGCCGGAATGATCTGTGAAGCGCTCACGATGTTATTAATCCTGCTATTTTCCTATCCCGATCCACTGGGTGCCGATATTGTATCGAAGATTGCGCTGCCTATGATTCTGGGTGAAGTCAACATTGGGCTGATTGTGCTCTTGGTGCAGAGTGTTGAAGGGGAAAAGGAAATGATTGCGGCTCGTCAGGCGAAGCTCGCGCTGGAGATTGCAAACAAAACCTTGCCGTATTTCCGTTCGATTGATGAGGATTCTCTGCGCAAAATTTGCCGGATTATTCAGGAGGATATTCAGGCTGACGCGGTTGCAATTACGGATACCCGGAATGTACTGGCTTATGTAGGATTTGGCGAGGAACGATATCATATCGGTAATGAAATTATAAGTGAGATGACCAAGAAGACGATATCTAGCGGGGAGATTACGATCAGTAATGATGTGATTGATGAAAAAACACCCGATATCCACTCACTGTTAATCATTCCGCTCAAAGAACGAGGAGACATTACAGGTGCGCTCAAAATCTATTATCGCAAAGCGTACAAAATTACGTATCCATTACAAACGATGGCTGTAGGTCTATCGCAGATCATCTCGACCCAGATGGAGGTTTCGCGGGTAGAAGAGATCAAGGCTGCTGCCAACAAAGCAGAGCTACGTGCGTTACAGACAACCATTCATCCTCATTTTCTGTTTAATGCATTAAATGCGATTGCATCGTCCATCCGAACCAAACCGGATCGAGCGCGCGAGCTGATTGTGAACCTATCCGGGTACATGCGCTACAATCTGGAGCTGTCGGATGAGTTAATTGATATTCATAAGGAACTGGAGCAGGTCCGTAATTATGTAGAGATTGAGAAAGCTCGCTTTGGTAGCCGACTTAACGTGATCTATGACATTGATGAGGTCGCGGTGCATATTCCGAGTCTCGTTATCCAGCCGCTCGTCGAAAATGCAATTATTCATGGCATTCTCAAGGTCAAAGGACCCGGGACTGTTCGAATTCGGGTACAAGATTATCCGGAGTTTGTGCGAATTAGTGTCAGTGATACAGGTGCAGGCATCAGTGCAGATATTATTGAACGGGTCTACCACGACCGTATGCCTGGTAACCAGATCGGGCTATATAATGTGCATCGCCGGGTCAAGCTTATCTACGGACAAGGTGTAACCATTACAAGGCTGGAACAAGGAACCGATATTTTATTTGATGTGCCCAAAGGAGATGTCGTAACAAGGTGATGATGGATCAATGAGAGCTCTTATTGTGGAAGACGAGATTCTGGCAAGTGAGGAATTGAATTATTTAATCCAGGAACATAGTCAGATTGAAGTTGTGGACCGCCTTGAAGACGGGCTGGATGTACTGAAATTTTTGCAGGAACAAGAAGTAGATGTCATTTTCCTTGATATCAATATTCCCTCGCTGGACGGTATGATGCTGGCCCATCATATTGGGAAGTTTGCAACGAAACCCTACATTGTATTTACGACGGCGTATAAGGAACATGCAGCGGAAGCCTTTGAGTTGGAGGCATTTGATTATATTCTGAAGCCGTATGACGAGAAACGAATTGCTGCAATGCTCCATAAGCTGGAGCTCGCATTCAAACGTGATCATGCGCCGGTGAAGCAACATGTTGAGGATGGACCAGCCCCTACGGCGGACGGATCTGCTGCGCATGGTGAACTGGTACGAGAACGAGATACGAATTCCCATACAGATAGAAGAATTAATTTGCTGCGGAATGACAATATTATTGTTACGGATACGGCAGATATCTACTATGCGGAAGCACAAGAGAAAGTGACGAAGGTATATACCAAAAATGGGGAGTTCACCATGCCAGTGAGCATATCGGATTTTCACAGCCGTCTGCCACAGGATACGTTCTTTCGCTGCCACCGTTCGTACGTCGTAAATCTGTCGCAAATCCGTGAAATTGTACCTTGGTTCAACAATACGTATCTGCTCCGTCTGCGCGATTTGGAAGCTGAAGTGCCCGTGAGTCGTGGGAAGGTCAAAGAATTCAGGCAACTCATGCGCATCTAGAAGCATTTCATTCCGCATCTGATGCAACTCATGCTCAAAACGGTGTGATGAATCCCCTTTCATGTATGATTAGCTTGTGAACGCATTCATGTATATGACATCGGCAAAGGGGAGATCACGATGAAAGCAACAATTTCATCCGTTTCATCAACACCTGAATCAACTTCTGCACCTACAAAAATGAACCGCTGGCTTATTGTATTGGGGACCATCATTGTACAAATGGGTCTTGGAACCATCTATACTTGGAGTTTATTTAATCAACCGTTGTCTGATCATTTCGGATGGGACGTCAGCTCGGTCGCGATAACTTTTTCAATTACCAGTTTTGCTTTGGCTTTTGCCACATTGTTTGCAGGACGATTGCAGGAACGTTGGGGTCTTCAGCGTCTGATCCGTGTAGCCGGGGTTGTGCTTGGGCTGGGTCTTATTCTGAGTTCTCAAGTCACCTCGTTAACACTGCTGTACATTTTGGCTGGATTTGTTGTTGGTTTTGCAGATGGTACGGCGTATATTACGTCGCTGTCTAATCTGATCAAATGGTTCCCGGAGCGTAAAGGTCTGATCTCGGGGATCTCGGTCGGAGCCTTTGGTACCGGTAGTTTATTGTTCAAATATGTGAACACGGCATTGATTGGTGCCGTTGGTCCTGCTCAGGCATTTATGTACTGGGGCATTATCGTTCTGGTTCTGGTCGTTGCGGGATCATTCCTGATCCGTGAAGCGGTTGTTCGTGAACAGGCTCTGGCAAGCAAGGAAGGATCCAAACAAGTCGTAGCACGTCATGATTACACGGTGAAAGAGATGCTGCGTACAAAAGAAGCGTACATGCTGTTTGTTATTTTCTTCACGGCGTGTATGAGCGGTCTGTACCTGATCGGTATTGTTAAAGATATCGGTGTACAGCTTGCAGGTCTTGATGTAGCTACCGCTGCAAACGCAGTGGCCATGGTTGCAATCTTTAACACGGCAGGACGTATTATTCTCGGTGCGCTGTCGGATAAAGTAGGACGAATGAAAGTCATCGCTGGTGCGCTGCTGGTTACAGCCGTAGCTGTCATGACACTTAGTCTGGTTCCACTGACCTTCGGGATCTTCTTCGCCTGTGTGGCGGCCGTTGCATTCTGCTTCGGTGGTAACATTACGGTATTCCCGGCGATTGTGGCCGATTACTTCGGATTGAAAAATCAGAGCAAAAACTATGGTGTCATCTATCAGGGATTTGGATTTGGTGCTTTGGCTGGATCATTCATCAGCGCCCTGCTGGGCGGATTCCATCTGACCTTCATCGTGATTGCTGTACTCTGTGCTGTCTCGCTGTTGCTCGCACTGATCATCACCCCTCCAGGTGAAGGTCGTCGTGCTCGTCAACGTGAAAAACAGATGAACCTTAACCCTTCATCACGGGCAAGCTAACAACATGCACTGGAAGTACGGAACTGAGGATATTTCTTCATCTTAAAAAGCAAATTAAAAACAAAGCGGTCTCCAGATGAGGCCGCTTTTTGGTATCTACAGTTGTCAGATTGCTGACTTGTTGGCCTATCGGATCATCTGGCTGCCTGCAAGCGTGGTGCCTTGTGTGCATTCCATCATTCGCATCTGTTATACTCTAGGTGAATTCAACAAGACCAAGATAAGTTATGTACCCTAGAGGAGGCACATCATGAAGTTCATTAAATACACACAACCTGATTTTGATGATTATTATGCATTGGTTTCCAATATGGAAGTAATGAAACAGATTACAGAACGTGCAATACCTGAGCAAGAGGCGAGAACGCAATTTGAGTCTATGCTGGAGTTTAATGAGCGTTCCACTTGCGGACATTACCGAGTATATAGTGAAGATGGTGCCGGTGTGGCGTATGCCAAATTGATTCCGGATCAGGAGGACCCGACCAAGGCTGAGATAGGTTACATGATCCTACCTGAACATTGGGGCAAAGGTCAAGGCACATCCATAGCGTCACGGTTGATTATTCAGGCACAAGCCGCAGGGATTGGATCACTCTATGCAGTTATCGATCCGGGTAACGCTGCTTCTCGCCGGATCTTGACCAGACAGAACTTTATATCCACTTGGACAGGCGATTACGATGGTCTTCCTGGTGAGATTTTGGAGTTAAATCTTCAAACGAAGCGGTAAAGGAACTGTTCTGAGGGTAATCAGATAATACAGGACATCTTGCATGAGATGGCTGGAACTCATTATCATCATGGTGCATGGGTTCACCCATGTACATTTCATGCAAGATGCTTGCTTATATAGAGATGTGGAGGAGATGACATATGAGCAATTCAACCATGGGACGTCTGAATGCATTACTGCCGGAGTGGCTGGAGACCAGTCGTTTGCACACCGGGCAAGGTAAGGTGGCTTCTTATATCCCGGAGCTTGTCAAAGCCTCTCAGGATGAGCTTGGTATACATATCATGGACGCCGAAGGGAACCATGTGTCGGCAGGGGATTGCGGTGTTCCATTTACGATGCAAAGTATCTCCAAAGTATTTACCCTTATTCTGGCCCTGATGGATCATGGGGAAGAAGCGGTTTTCTTTAATGTAGGAAAAGAACCGACAGGCGACGATTACGATTCGATGATCAAGCTTGAATTGGTTGAACCCGGAATCCCATTTAATCCATTAATCAATGCGGGTGCGATTACGGTGTCCTCGCTTGTTGGAGGAGACTGTAAGGAAGAAAAATCACGCCGTATTCTGGAGTTTTTCCGCAAACTGGCGAATAATGATCAGCTGGGCTATAACGAAGAGGTGTTTCAGTCCGAATCGGAGAGTGGTCATATGAATCGTTCACTTGGCTACTTTTTGAAGCACAACGGAGTCATTAAGGATGACGTTGAAGACGTGCTTGCCGTGTATTTCCGTCATTGCTCCATTGAAGTGACGTGTGCAGATCTGTCTCGAATGTCACTCGTTCTGGCCTATAATGGAACAGATCCAATTACGGGAGAAGAACTCATCCCTCGTCGCTATGTTCAGATTGCCAAAACCTTCATGACCACCTGTGGTATGTATAATGCATCAGGCGAATTTGCCATCGAGGTTGGCTTGCCCGCCAAAAGTGGAGTATCCGGAGGGATATTGACCCTTGTACCGGGACAATTCGGCATAGGTCTTGTTGGCCCGGCTCTGAATCGCAAAGGCAACAGTATTGCCGGCGTGCATCTGCTGGAGCGTCTGTCCAAGGAATTCGACTGGAGCTTTTTCTAAGAAGTTTTTCAGAAAAAAGAAGCATTACCCTTATATGTAGCCGATGAATCACATATCTGATATTTTGCTTCTTTAGAACGAAGTGAATGGTCTGGATATGTCTCGTCGGCTACTTTTGGTATTCACCTGGAAGTGTAGGAAGACAGTCCTGCATGGCAACGGGTATGCTGCATCTATCATGGAATATCCACAACATCGGGGTGGGTATATCCCCCTTCAGTCATCGGCTAGGGCCACATCTGTAATGAGGTTCATCTGAATATCCCGGGACCCATCTTCCATCAGTAGTCTGAGGGTCCGGGCAGGACGGTCCAGCCGAAGCACCTGCCCCGTGTAACGGATATCGTCATGTTCGTGAAACAACGTAATGGTAACGATATCTCCAAGCATCATCGAGTTGCTGAGCAAACGGGACATTTCTTCCGCGGCCTGGGCATCCAGGGATGGGCGGGTACGAGGAGCAAGTTGTTCCTGATGAAGAATGTAGGCTTCCCGGTGTTCGGGGAGCATCATGCGTGAGGACTCGAAGATACCGTTGTGCTGCAATTTTTTACTCATTTATAATGACCTCCAATTTTATGAGAACGTTCATGGGCTTGCGCGGAAGAGCAGAGGGAGGATGCCCGCATGATGGCGGTTTCTCCGTACCTGCGCTTGATATCATCCGTGGCACGTTCCAGTTCTCTTTTACGTTCACGATCATCGAACCAGGACAGCTGCACTTCAGAATCGGGTATAAGTCCGGTCAATGACACGCTGATGCGGCGGATGGGTAATCCGTCCCAATGGCGCAGGAACAGAGCTGCTGCCGCATCGTATACTTCATCCGTAATGTTGGTGGGTTCATTCACCTTCATCTGGCGGGAGAAACCAGTTGGCCGATCATAATCCTGTCCGCGACATCCAACCGAGACCACATGGCCCATGAGTGATTTGTCCCGGGAACGTCGACTGACGAGCTCTGCCAGTTCAAGCAGTACCACTTTGATATCTTCCCAGGAGTCATAGTCCTGGGGCAGCGTCATTTGATGTCCGATCCCCTGTTGCTGATGAGCATAGGTCCCGGGTTTGACCGGGGAATCGTCAATACCGCGAGCGATACGCCACAGTACCTCGCCATTCACCCCCCAACGTTCTCTTAGTCGGGACAGTGGGGTCTGGGCCAGATCACCAATGGTATGAATGCCCATCTTGTAGAGATGCTGCGCCATGCGGGAACCAACCATGAACATGTCTCGAACAGGCTTTTCCCAGATGGTTGAAGGCAGATCTTTGCGAGGCAGCGTGCAGATGCCTCCCGGGACTTTTTTGGCATACAGATCACAGGCCATCTTGCTAACGACCTTGGTATCGCTGATACCGATTCGAATATACACACCCGTCTCATCCATCACCCTCGATTGAATGCTGCGTGCAATCGTCTCGGGACTGCCGAACAGATCCAGGCTTCCGGTGACATCGAGAAACTGTTCATCAATACTATAGGGTTCCACCAGATCGGTGTAAGACTGAAGGATACGCGTAATATGAAGGGATACCCGAATGTACTCGGCCATCCGGGGGCGAACAACAACAACATCTGGACATTTGGCGAGCGCTTCGCCCAGTCGTTCTGCTGTCGTAATTCCATAGGACTTGGCGAGTGGACAGGCCGCAAGAATAATACCCGAACGGCGCGCCGGATCTCCCGCGACTACGAGGGGGCGGTCCTTGTATTCGGGATGTGCAGACTTCTCCACACTGGCATAGAATGACTGGCAGTCTGCCAGCATGATGACACGTCTGTCTTGGCGGGGCATAAGACTTCTCTCCTTATTCGTGATGCTAAGCTCTTATGTTAAGAAGCAATTATTTTTATTTGAACATCGATAATTAACAGTTTATTTACAGTATGGAACAAGTGTTCTTGTTTTATAAGCATATCTGACAATTCGAAATGCGGCAACCGGAATTATTTTGCAAATTGGACACAATTATGGGTTAGCCATATTAGAGGCAGAAATTAGGAAATAAGATGTGCTTTTTTACATTTAATGTGAGAGATCCATGACCTACGGTTGATGACCGGGCGTTCATTTGGGTTTTTGTAAAAGGGTTATAAATGGGCACAGTCCTATAGAGGGGGACTGACGTCCTTTTTTGATTTTCTGCATTTTTCAGAAAACCTTGATGTGACGCGGAATATCGCTGATGCGTTATCGGACTATAGTATCAATTTTGTAATCTTTATGGTTAATACTGTAAAAAGGTCCGCAACTTTAAATAATGACTCGCGTTTAATGGGGTATGTGTTCCAACGGCAAACGTTGCCTGTACCCGCGTTGCACATAACAATATAGGTTCCAGAATTGCAAGATCAGCAGGGCACCAATACCATGCGATTCCAGCAGATATTAGTGTTCGGGAATCAGACGTATCTCAGAGGCTTCCCGGTGCTAGTTGATGGCTCTTTTTACGAATTATGGGCAGAATGTTCCATTTCATGTTTGCTTCCATCAGCCTAGTTACAAATGCAGAGTCTTAGCGCTATAGTGAGAACTACACCGCTGACATCTCTACCAAGCGGACATCCGAAGCGGAAAGATTCGTAAACTTCATGTTGGACCATTCGATGTTGAAGCAGGATGCATATTAGAGAGGTGAGCAATCTAAAGACATGAGCAGACAAAGACGAAGACGCTGGCTATTAACGGTGTTGACAGGAGCAGTGGTGGTGACCGGTGGGATATTTGCCGGATGGCACTATATGCTACCCAAGCTCGTTACGTACACAGCGGAGAACGGCACGGAGATGAAATTCAAGACCGATGGAGACCGGTTCATGGAATACGGGCCAGATGGAACGTGGAGGGAGATGTTCGTCAAAGGTGTCAACCTGGGCGCAACTTCACCGGGGCATTACCCGGGAGAATTCCCGCTGACCAAAGAGGATTACTTGCGGTGGTTCCAGCAGATCGAGGATCTGGGAGCCAATGTAATCCGGGTATACACGGTTCACGAACCGATTTTCTACTCCGCATTGGTCGAATATAACCGCGGCCGGGAGCAACCGTTATATTTTATACAGGGCATATGGTCACCTGAAGAAGAGTTAATTGAGAAGCAGGATGCCTATGCGGCGCATATTGAGCAGACGTTCAAGCAGGAGATTGAAAAGGCCGTATCTGCTGTCTATGGCGATGCGGACATTCCTGCCAAGCAGGGAGAGTCCAGCGGCAAATACAAAACGAATGCAGGAAAATACCTGATGGCCTGGCATGTGGGGACGGAATGGGACCCGGCAATGGTAGACAACACAAACGCAAAACATGCGGACGTGCCGCAGTACAAGGGAGTTCATTTCTCGGCGAGTCCAGAAGCGTCACCGTTCGAGAACTGGCTGGCAGAGCTGCTGGATCATACGGCGGTCCTGGAGAAGAAGTATGGGTGGGAACATCCGATGACCTTCACCAACTGGGTAACGACCGATGTGCTGGATCATCCCGGCGAGCCGCTGTATGAAGAGGATCTCGTCAGTGTGGATGCCCGACATATTCAGCCGGAGGCGTGGCAGGGAGGTTATTTTGCAGCCTACCATGTGTACCCGTATTACCCGGATCTGTTCCATATCGATAAAACACTCCAAACCATCAAGGATGAGAACGGTGAGTACAACACGTACAAAAGTTATCTGCGCAAGCTGAAAGCCGAGTTTTCCGATATGCCTGTAATGATTACAGAGTATGGCGTACCCTCTTCTCTTGGTATTTCCCATCTGGGTATGGGAGGACGGAATCAGGGTGGACATAACGAAGTAGAGCAGGGAGATATTGACGCGTCACTGACGCAGGATATCTATGATGAAGGATACTCGGGAGCAATTGTGTTCATGTGGCAGGATGAATGGTTCAAAAAAACATGGAACACGATGCCACTGGAAATCCCGGCTGATCGCCGTGCATATTGGCTGAACGTGTTGACAAACGAGAAGATGTTTGGTCTGCTTGCCATGGACCCTGGTAAACAGGAACAGTTGACCATCGACGGATCACTGGATGACTGGGATGATCTGAAGGATGAAGAGGTCACGACCTGGCAGGGCCAAGTGGACGGCATTCAGAAAATGAAGATGACCCACGATGAAGCCTATCTGTATATTGGGCTGACCTTGGATCAACCTTATGACCCAGATAAGACAGTGCTGCGAATTGGCACAGATACACTTGCCGGAGGCAGCCAACCTGATAAGTTACTCCCGGGGCGGACACTCAGTGATGGTCTTGAGACAGTGATTACACTGGGGCAGGATGAAGAATCACAGGTGGAGATTGCCAAGGATTATGATTTTAATCAGCGTCTTTACGGCAAAGAAGGATACGATATGCTGCCAGATCAGCAGTCAGATTCCGCAGATAATCCGTTCCACCCATGGAATCTGGCAGTCAGCCTGAGGATGACACCGCCGGATACCCGATCTGCTCAACCGTTCATGAATGAAAAGGTCGGAACATTGAAGCGAGGAACGACGGCTCCCGGCCAGCCTGATACGGATTCATTAACGTCATGGCAGTATAACGGCAATCAGGTGGAGATGCGAATTCCCTGGATGCTGCTTGGGTTCGGTGATCCGAGTTCGCTGCAAGCGATCGACTATGGACCGCTCAAGAATGGACGTGAGTTCTCCACAGTTGCTGTGGAAGGCGTTACCCTCATTCCGTGGTTAACGGACCGCGCCACGAAGAAAGTATCTTGGCCTGGGGGTGAACAGACGACCCTGGACCTGAATACATTGCCGGTATATAGCTGGCAGCCTTGGGAGCAGGTGCAGTATAGTGAACGCCTGAAGCTAAGCTACGAAAAAATGAAGAAGAGTTATGAAAAAATTCCTAGTTTTCAGATCGAATAAATGAGTATAAAGGAGGACCTTTTCACATGTTTCCAAGTTTGGCTTTGGCCTATCTGTTTTTGTACATCTGTATCGCACTTGTTGTTGTAGGCGTCATCGTATTGTTTGCCATGAAAATGTCCCACAATGGCAAACGACGCAAGACGGCGTTTTATGAATTGAAGCAGCGTGACTATTTCACCTATCTGCAAACAGCCTTGACCGAGAATAGTCCGCTCAGATTGCCACCAGGCAAACTGGCTCCGCTGGAACGCAGAGTCATTCAGGACAGACTGATTGAATGGATCGACCAGTTCAAGGGTGAGTATCGCGACAAATTAATCGCACTCTGCCGCGAAGCAGGATTCGTAGAGCATGATCTGAAGGAACTGGGCCGTCTGCGTTACGGTCGCCAGATCGATGCAGCGTATCGCTTGGGCGGCATGCGTTGTCCCGAAGCCGTTCCGGGTTTGATGGAATTACTGAAGGATGAGAAACCGGGCCCGATGGCCATTATGATTGGTCGATCCATCTCCAGATGTACGACTCGGCAAGGTGAACTGAAAGACATGCTCGCTTTGCTGTTAACCAAAGGTAAGTCCATTCACCATCTGGCAGCAGATATTCTGCTCGAAACGAGTCTGGATACGAGCAGAATTCTAATTGAATTGCTGGAGGACCGGAATCCTGATTTTGTCAAAGTCGGACTGGTTGCCATGTGGGGACAGGCTGTACCTGAAGTGATGCCTGCACTCGACAGACTGGTAGGCGCAGAACATCAGGATGTACGTGCCGAGGCGGTGAAGCTGTATCTTAGCGCAAGTCCGGCACTCCGGGATGAGACAATCCTGAAGCTGATCCAGGACCCCGATCCGGAAGTTCGCGCCGAAGTGGTACAAGCGCTTGGTTACAAGCATGCATCTGGCAGCATTCCATTGCTGCGCAAAGCGCTTCGGGATGAAGACTGGAGAGTTCGATATAACAGTGCGGAGAGTCTGAGCAAGCTCGGTGAACCGGGATTCGAAGCGCTGTGTCAGGCTGCGGTGCAAGGTACAGTTGCTGAGCGCGAGATTGCGATGCAGCAGATTGAGAGTACCATGCAGCACACGAGAACCGATGACAGAGCTGTAGAGCAGATGATTGCACATAACAAAAAAAGACTGCTGTACGATCGCTATTTTGGCCCTGTACGAGAGAACAGAAGCAGCAAGAAGCGCACAGGTGTCGCTACGGTAGGAGGGGATTACACTGCTTAGGGATCTACTATTAATCTACGGCATGGTCGCAATCTACTATGTTGTTTTTGTAAATACGCTCTACTTCTCCATTCTGGCCTTATCGTTCCGTAACATCTGGACGATCTTCCGGCGGTCGCATTATTCCAAATACAATACATTGTCAGGCTCGGAACTGGTACCTTCCGTTTCTCTGCTGGTACCGGCATACAACGAGGAACTGACGATTATTGAAAATGTGAACTGCCTGATGACGCTGAATTATCCAACGTATGAAGTCATTGTTGTGAATGATGGCTCCAGTGATGCGACACTGAATATCCTGTTGAAAGAATATCGTCTGAAGCCAGTACCCAATACGAAGATTCGGGGCAAGATCGCCTGTCAGAAAATTCGTGGGATCTACCATAATCCAGAGTTCCCGGATCTGTATGTCATTGACAAAGAAAACGGCGGTAAGGCCGATTCCCTCAATGCCGGGATCAACCTGTCTCATTATCCGCTAATCTCATCCATCGATGCCGATTCTTTGCTGGAGAAGGATGCCCTGATCCGCATGGCACGCATGTATATGGAGAATCCGGAAGAGACGGTAGCCATCGGTGGAGATGTAAGGATCGCCAATGGCTGCAAAATTGAAAACGGGGCAGTGCAAGATGTATCGCTGCCACGCAAGATCTGGCCCATGTTCCAGTCGATTGAATATCTCAAAGCCTTCCTGGGCGGACGGATTGGCTGGAGTCACATGAACGGTCTGATCATTGTCTCCGGTGCCTTCGGTATGTTCCGTAAGGACGCTGTTATCGCCGTAGGTGGATACCGGGATGGTTATCCTGGAGAAGACATGAACATCATCATCAAACTTCACCGTTACATGCTGGAAAACAAATTGAAGTACCGCATTGCCTTCTGTCCTGAGGCCGTATGTTGGACGCAGGCACCGGATTCCTACCGGATCTTGTCCAGTCAGCGTAAGCGCTGGGGCCGCGGGAATCTGAAGAACATGATCGAGAATCGTGGCATGTTGTTCAATCCAAAATATAAGGTTATGGGTATGGTGACCATGCCATATAACGTCCTTTTTGAAGCGCTCAACCCGTATTTCCGGATTACCGGACTTCTGGCTCTCGCTGGATATGTCCTTCTGGATATGACGCAATGGCCGATTCTGGTTCTGTTCGGACTGCTGAACTTTGTGAGTGGTTATCTGCTGAGTGTAGGCGCACTTGTCCTGGAGGAGATTGCTTTCAAACGTTACAACAAACTCTCCGATCTGGTCAAAATGCTCGTCTACTCCGCGCTGAAATTCGTGGGTTACCACCAGCTCGGCGTACTGTGGAGATTGCAGGGACATGTGCAGTTCATGCAAAACAACAACTCATGGGGTACCATGACACGTCAAAGCTGGTCCGAGGATGAGAAGAAAACAAGCGAAGCCGCTTGATTAAAGAATAATCAAAGCAATTATATGTCCAACTAGACATTTACACGATAACGGAGAGGGCAGAAAAAGCCTGAAGAGCGAAGCGTGCACCTAAAAGCTTTCTGAAAGAAAGCTGCATCGAAAGCATACGCTTATCCCCGGATTTCCCCTTGTATAAAGGAATCAAAAAATCTGGGGATAACAGCGATCGAAAGGCTGTTCTGTCATCGGAGTGTCAGTGTAAATAATATTTTTTGGACTTATAGATAATCGAGGAGAAGGGTGGAAAAGAACATGCCAAATACGGCGACATTGCAGCGTGAGGCTGCCGTTAATGTGTACCGAAGTGTAGAACAGGGATTGAAGGAAACGGGTGCCGAAACATGCGGCTTAATGTTCATCCATTGTGCAGGAAACTCTCAACCTGAGCAGCAGGTCAGGACACATCTGGAACAAACGAGTGAGTCTGCCTTCCAGGTGTGGAAGGATGGGGCTACCCAAGCGATTGCCGTCCTGTTGCCAGGTTTGTCACTGGATGAAGTTCATTATGAAGGACTTCGGAGCAAACATGAGTTGCAAGAGACCGTGCCCGGTGCCGATCCACAGATTACACTGGCCAGTTTCCCGGAAGGGGAGCGCCCTTCGAAGGCAACCATTCAGCATATGGCAGAATCCTCGAAGCTTATAGATTCATCGGAGATTCATATCTACACACTGGACAATACGGCGGCCGAGCCGGAACGAATTTTGATTGTGGACAACGATCCTACGGTACGCGAATTCCTGCAATTGCGATTGAAGATGCAGGGCTACGAAACCTATGAAGCCGTCGATGGACTGGCTGCACTGGAGTTGATCGAGAAGGTTACACCAGACCTGGTGCTCACCGAACTGAATCTGTATGGCATCGATGGTCTGCCCTTCATCCATCATATTCAGAACCTGGAGATGGAGCAGCCACCCAAAATTGTCGTGTTGACCGAACAACGTGTCGAGCAGACGATTAGTCAATGCTTCCGCAGCGGAGTCGATGATTACATGACCAAACCGTTCTCACCTGTAGAGCTGGATGCCCGAATCAGACGCTGCCTGCATTAGAAGACAGCTTGGAACAACTGATTGTGTGAAGTGCAAAGTAAGAGCTTTTTTTACACTATGAATCAGATAAATTAGAGCAACATTTAGAGCACAGACACTCATCTATTTATATGGATTTTAAGCACCACCAAATACACTGCCCGGAGGGAATATCATGGAGAATCAACAATTCCACACATTACTGAATGCGATTGAAAATAAAGAAGCTGTACTCGGCGTCGTCGGGCTCGGTTACGTAGGACTTCCACTTGCCGTGGAAATGGTCAATCAAGGTTTCACGGTAATCGGAATTGATCTGGATGCGTCCAAAGTAGAAAGTATCTATCAAGGAGATTCCTATATTCACGATATTTCGTCTGATGAGTTGAAAAAAGTAATGCAAAGCGGTCGTTTCCAGCCAACGACAGATTACAGCATGCTGCGTGTGATCGACGCCCTCAGTATCTGCGTACCGACACCTCTTAGTGAGAATCAGGACCCGGATACGTCTTACATCGAGACGGTTGTGGATCAGATCAAACTGCACATGAAACCAGGCATGCTGATTACGCTGGAGAGCACCACTTATCCAGGTACAACCGAAGAACTGATCCAGCAACAGCTGGACAAGATCGGACAAGAAGCAGGTAAAGACTATTTCCTCTGCTTCTCGCCTGAGCGTGTGGACCCGTCGAACGGACGTTTCACAACATTTAATACGCCGAAAGTAATCGGTGGCACAACTGAAGCTTGCTTGAAGCTCGGAACAGCGCTATATGGAAAATATGTAGAAACCGTAGTACCGGTATCTTCACCAAAAGTGGCTGAGATGTCCAAACTGCTGGAGAACACATTCCGCAGTGTGAACATTGCCTTTGTGAATGAAATGGCGATGATGTGTGACCGCATGGGCATCGATATCTGGGAAGTTATTGACGCGGCGGCGACGAAACCATTTGGTTTCATGCCATTCTATCCAGGCCCAGGCATCGGTGGACACTGCATTCCACTTGATCCGATGTACCTGTCATGGAAGGCCAAAGGCTTCCGTTTCTATAGCAAATTCATTGAGCTGGCGCAATCCACCAATGACAACATGCCATATTATGTATTGAACAAAACGTCAACAATTCTGAACGAATACGCTAAATCCGTACGTAAATCCAATATTCTGCTCCTTGGCATGTCGTACAAGCCGAATATTGCCGACCTGCGTGAATCACCAGGACTGGAAGTATATGAACTGTTCAAGGAAAGTGGAGCTAACGTTAGCTACTACGATCCACATGCGGATTCCTTCCAGGACAAACATGGCGAGACCGTACACAGTGAAGCGTTCAATCTGGAGCAGTTCAAGAAGTACGATTGCATCGTGCTGATCACCAACCACAGCGATTTGCCTTACTTTGATATTGCCGAGATGGGTGTGCCGATTCTGGATACACGTAATGCGTTCCGTTCGTACACACATCCGCATATCTACAAAATTGGTCACTCGGTACAGCATCCTGTGCTTGAACCAAGTGAAGCGTTGCTCGTCTGAGGAAATATATGAGGCAACGGGGCAAGCTGGTGGGTATGGCGAAATGGGCTATTCTGGCTGTGGTGTTGTGCCTGCTGCTTCTGTCCTGGATGTTCAAATGGTTCTCGGCAGAGGAACACAAAGCGACCTGGCTGTGGGACGCGTCCATTATTGCAGAGCAGACACCTGAGATTATTGCTTTCTCCAAAGAACAGGGCGTCGATACCATCTTCCTGCAAATCCAGGATGAGTTGCCTGATGCAACATACCGTAAATTCATTGCGGCTGCCCGACAGGCTGAGATTGAAGTGCATGGACTTAACGGTCATGCAGACTGGGCTTATGAGGAGAAGCGTGATGAAGGGCTTGCTTTTATCGAGCGAGTAAGAGCATACAATGCAGCTTCGGCCAAGAATGAACGCTTCGAAGGCATTCAACTGGATGTGGAGCCGTATCAGCTGAAGCGCTGGGAGAACGAGGAGAGCAGCGTCATTGCAGAGTGGCAGAACAACATGAAGGCCTGGACAAAAGCCGGCGAGGACGCCGGACTGTACATGAGTGCTGCCATCCCGTTCTGGCTTGATGCCCGTCAGTCGGCTGAAGGTGAGGGTACATTCAGTCGCTGGGTGATCTCTCATTTCGATGCGGTGGCCATTATGGCTTACCGGGATAGTGGGCAGCAGATGTATGAACTGTCCAAGGAAGAACTGGACGAAGCGGATGATCTCGGCAAGAAAGTCTGGATCGGAGCGGAACTCGCGGATACACACGAGGGGGATCACCTGACCTTTTTCCGTAAACCGGTTAGCAATATGAATGAAGAGATGGCAAAGGTGTTTGATCTCGGTACCTCTCATTCTTCTTTTGCAGGTGTAGCTGTGCATCATTATGAAGCATGGTATGCGAAGGAGAACGGTATTCCACTTGCGCGCAAGGATGAGAAGAAGGAATAGCGTTAGGTCAACGTAAAAAAGTTTCTGGTTTCGGGTACGTACGGTCAAGACTATAGTATAGAAAAAAGGCAAGTCCCGGGTAGATGGGGCTTGCCTTTTTGGTGGTGGATTTCGTAATGGGTTTGGCAGCACTATGATGTGCAGGATATGAAACTCAGGAGTCCGTTGTACTTTGGTAGAGGCAGCATCTTACCACAGCACACAAGGCGTGGTGTATGAGGCATGGAGTATAGGCTGAGGAGCGAAAGTCGCTCCCTCATTCTTTCGTGCTCTCCGCTGTGCGATAGCGATTGGGCGGCAAACCGACTTGCTTTTTGAACGCTTTAGAGAAGGAGAACAAGTCCGGGTAACCTACGGAATGAGCCACTTCAGTTAAGCTTAGCGGCGTCTGCACGAGTAGACGTTTGGCTTGGGTCATTTTCAATTGCTGGATATATTGCACAGGGGACAGACCATAGGCTTTGCGGAACTGTTTGGCAAAATGGGTTCGATCCACACCCGCATGAGCGGACACACCTTCCACGGAGATGCCGCCTGCAAAATGAATGTCCATGTATTCCTTGCCTTTCTGGAGCCAAGGTGTAGCTGAATCCGGTTGCAATCCTTTGGTTGCAGGGGAACGGGCTATCCGGTCGAAGAGGCTCAGAAATCGGGTGAGTCGTCCCAGATCACTCGCTCCATCCTGCGGTTTGCGAACATCCTCCATGAACGAGCGCATGGCACTTGCAGTCTCCGGGGTAAGTACACCTGAACGGTAAGGTGAGTCGGGTGTAAGTCCAATTCGGGAAAGCAGTTCGGCTGCATGTGCGCCGTCAAAGGCAATAAATATTTTCTGCAACGTATCCTCGGGGTCCGTCCAATACTCATGGGTAACATGTGGAAATAGACAGAACGCATCCCTGGCACAAAGGGTATGACGCTGTCCGTTCTGTATGAATGTACCTTCCCCCTCCAGCACAAATAGCAAATAATGATAAGGCGTAGTACGCGGGCCAATATGATAGTTGGTCTTGGCTATATTACGGCCGATGCGAATCGGCCAGGCGCCACCAGCTTTCTCGAATTCAGATGGAGTGAAGAAAATAATATCCAAAAACTCATGGTGGTCCTCCTTCATGCTCTCGGTCATCAGGAACACCTCTTTATTGTATAAGTATCGTTTGTACATTCTAAAAGTTTCACTTATAGATGTAGTTCAAAAAGTCCACTTTTGATTACGAATCATGCCTAGTGGCATCATCAACATCGAAGCTGAAATTCAGCCGACCATCTACTCGGTACTGAAAACTAGACTTTTTGAACATGTATTTAAACCTATTATACAGGTGGGTTTTATATATATTCAAGATCAGGAAGACCTAAATCTGAGAAAAGACCACAAAATGACAAAATAAAATTGCCGCGAAATGACATTGCTCACAGACAAATCAATTGATATGATGTCCATACCTATTAAACCAAGTTAATTAATCGGCATTTGGATATGTGCTTTGAAAATGAATTAGAAATTAGGCACACTTTAAAAATCAATTTCAACCAGTGCAAACGTAGTGGAGGGGACGAAATCGATTCTGAAGAAACGTAGTGTTCACCTGAAAGCTTTCTGAAAGAAAGCTACATCGGAAGCATAAGCTATCTCCGGATTTCCCCTTAGAAAAGGGGATCAAAAAATCTGGAGATAACAGTGATCGTAAGAACGATTCGTAACCGGAACGGCCAAGTTGCAGAACAGTGATCTTTTTTTAACATGAGACTTTATTTATTCATAGAAGGGATTGACTTTTGTGAGCGAACACGAAGAGATGAAGTTTGGATGGTTTTTGCCTACAGCAGGGGATGGTAAGTATGTAGGGGTTGCCCCGGAGCGGGAGCCAAGTTTGGATTATCTGATCGATGTGGCACAGACGGCGGAGAAGGCAGGATTCGAATTTGTACTGATTCCGACAGGGGGAGCCTGTCTGGACGCGTGGGTGGTCGGCTCGGCTGTGATGAGTCACACGAAGACATTGCGTCCCCTTGTCGCCATTCGCCCGGGTTTGGTTACTCCCGTACTCGCCGCACGAATGGGAGCGGCACTGGATCAGCTCTCTGGTGGTCGCGCCATGATCAATGTGGTGACAGGCAGTTCTGTTCGAGATCTGGAGGAACTCGGCGATCCACTGGCACATGCGCATGATGAACGATATGTACGAGCGAGCGAGTATATGGAAGTCATGAAGCGTTCATGGACCCAATCGACGGGACTGAATCTGACGGAGTTTGCAGGTAGTGGTTCAAACTCTGGTGCAGATGCCCCCAGCGATCCCAATCCTGAATTCAACGGCCAGTATTATAATTTCAAAGGACCGGTAGGCATGCCGGAGACGGTGCAAAATCCGCATCCACCATTCTATCTGGGAGGAAGTTCTCCGATTGCCAAGAAGGTCGCTGTTGAACATGCGGATACGTTCCTTATGTGGGGCGAGCCTCATGACTGGATTCAGGAGCAGATCGAAGAGATTGAGGTCATCCGTCAGCAGGTGAAAGAGGAAACAGGACAAGATCGTCAATTGCGTTACGGCATGCGTGCTCAGGTACTCATTCGGGATACCGAAGAAGAAGCATGGGCAGCAGCTTGGGAGATTATTAGCAAAGTACCACCAGAAGCGATTGAGAAAGCCAAAGCCGCTTTTGCCGAGACGGATGCAACCAACCAACGCAGACAGAACGAGCTACGGGAACTGTCCGAGAAGCAGCAGTTTGTTGTAGGTCCTAACCTGTGGACAGGCTTGTCCGTTGTGCGTTCCGGCGGTGCGATTCTCATTGTAGGTTCAGCCGAACAGGTCGCAGAGCGTTTGATGGAATATGGAGATCTGGGTGTGACAACCTTCATTCTGTCCGGTTACCCGCATCTGGAAGAGGCCGAAATTTTCGGCCGAACTGTGATGCCGATCATTCGCGAGAAATGGAAAACAAGACAGAAGCAACATTCCGTTACTACCAATTAAGTAAGTTAACTTTTTTTACACTTTAACGGAGAGGGCAGAACCGATCTGAAGAAGCGAAGCTAAAAGCTTTCTGAAAGAAAGCTACTTCGTAAGCATCATCTCGCCTTTATCCCCGGATTTTAACCATTGAGAAAAATGATTCAAAAAATCCGGGGATAACAGCGATCGGAAGATGGTACTGCACTCGGAGTGCCCCGTGTAAAAACTTTCGTGCAACTTACATTAATCATCCTCAGGAGGTCGTCTTTCATGAAAAAAAATAAAAAATTGATCCTGCCGCTTGTCAGTATGCTGGTGATGTCCATCCTGCTGTCAGCTTGCGGCGGTGGGGATAATGCGTCATCTGGAGAGAACGGTTCCTCGGGTTCAGGTAAAGTTACGATCAGCTTCATGCACTGGCGTGGAGAAGATGTGGAAGCACTGAACAAAACCATTGACGCTTTTGAGACAGCTAATCCGAACATTAAAGTGGAGATGCAGACACTGCCCTCCGATCAATATCAGTCCACCGTACAATCCAAAATCAGTGACGGTTCGGTAGGAGATGTATTTGCTTCCTTCCCGGGTGCACAGTTCGAAGCCTTCACGAAAGCAGGATTGTTCACGGACCTGACTGGATCATCGTTTCTGTCGGCCTACAATTCAAAGCTGATTGAATCAGGACAGCACGATGGCAAGCAATATGCGATCCCGTATCAACTCGTATATAACGATCCAATCTATAACGTAAAACTGTTTGAACAATACGGCTTGACGCCACCAACCGATTGGGAAGGCTTCCTGGCACTTTGCCAGAAGCTGAAAGACAATGGCATCATTCCGATTGCCTTTGCCGGAGCGGACATTGGCCCAGGGCAATTCATGAATACAATGGTGATGAACAATGCACCGAGTGACGACATTTTTACCAAAGTGGAAGCTGGCGAAGCCAAACTGACGGATGAGTTTTGGGTGAAAACGTTGACTCAAGTCAAGGAACTGAACGATAAAGGTTACTTCCAGCAGGATGCACTGGGTACGAAAGACCCTGCGGCTGGAGCGCTGTTTATTCAAGAGAAAGCAGCCATGCTGGCGAGCGGATCATATCAATTGGCACAGAACAAGCAGCAGAATCCTAATCTGGAGCAAAAACTGCTTGCACCGATTACAGTAAGTGCAGATCAAGCGAAGTATGAAGGAGTGCATACTACTACGTTCATGCTCGCGGTGAACAGCAAGTCAAAACATCCGGAAGAAGCGAAGAAGTTCCTCGAATTCCTTAGCAAACCCGATGTAGCGAGTGACTATGCCAACCAAACGGGACAAAATGTAACGGTGAATGATGTGAAGTACGATACGCCTGAGCTTCAGGTAGCCGGAGAATGGGCAACCAAAAAGACCGTGTTCCAGCCACGGTTCACCATCCTGAACGGAGATAATCAAAAAGCAGTAACCAACTCCATCCAGGCTGTACTGAGCGGCACTTCTCCAGAAGAAGCAGCACAGCAGGCACAAGCGATCATTGATCAGCATATCGGGAAATAAACGATGAAAAACCGTCTTCAGCTATCCCTGTTTCTGATCCCCGGGTTGCTGCTGTACGTTGGATTGTTCGTATTTCCTACATTGACGGGGCTGTTCTACTCCTTTACGGATTGGGATGGGGTATCCCCGTCGTATGCATTTGTAGGGCTGGATAATTACAAGGACAGTCTCAGCAGCATCGTATTCCGCAAAGCCTTTGGCAACAACGTGGAGTTCATGTTAACGGTTGTTATTGCACAAACCTTTATTTCACTTGTCCTGGCTCTACTCTTGGTACGTAATACCAAGACACGCATCGTGCTTCGGGCATTGTATTTCCTGCCTGCGATTCTGTCCTCCGTATCGGTTGGACTGATTTGGGCATTTATGTATGATCCATCTATCGGACTAATCAACTATGGACTGAATGAAGCGGGGATGAGCAGCATTGCTCGTAACTGGATTGGAGATCCCAAAATCGCCATCTATTCCATCGCTGCGGTACAGGTATGGGCCCATGCCGGACAGATGATGATTGTATTCATCGCAGGTCTGCAAGGTATTCCGGCAGAACTGTATGAAGCGGCTCGCATGGATGGCGGCAGCAAATGGCAGGTATTTCGTACCGTGACCTGGCCACTGCTGGCACCTTCGGCAACGATTGTTGTGGCCTATACGACCATTCAGTCGTTCAAGGCATTTGACCTCATTTTCACCATGACGGACGGAGGCCCGAACTACGCAACTGAAATTTTGACAACATATATTTATCATACCGCCTTTGGCAGCTATTCATTTGGTCTGGCTTCTGCCGGTTCCATGATCTTCCTGGTGTTGCTCGCGTTGCTGACGTTATTGCAGTTCAAGGCACTACGCGCTGACCGGGTAAGCTATTGAGGTTGATGTTGGATCATTCATCCTGCAACCGAGGCAGAAGGGAGTTCACATGTTTTTAAAATGGTTCAATCGCCTGATCTTATTGGTGTACGCGCTGCTGATTCTGGTGCCGCTGTACTTTGTATTTGTATCCTCGTTCAAAACAAGCAGCAACTTCTTCACCAGTCCATTCAGCTGGCCGGACCCGTTTACGTGGGATAACATCACTGGCATGTTCCGCAATCAGCCGATGTGGCAATATTTCGGAAACAGTCTGGTCGTGACGCTTGGTACGGTTGCAATTGAGTTATTGCTGAGTAGCATGATTGCTTACGCCATTGTCCGCTGGGGCGGCAGTGTAGGCAAAATTGTATTTGCTCTGTTCGTAGCAGGGTTGATCGTTCCATCCCAGGTGAGTATGCTGCCGATCTATTCCCTTACGCGTACCCTCGGCTGGTCGGACAGTCTCACGGGCCTGATTGTCGTATCCGCGGCTATGCTGATGCCTGTCTCTGTATTTATGTTGACAGGTTTCATGCGCATGCTCAATTCGGAGATTCTGGAAGCGGGCAGTATGGATGGGGCCAGCGAGTGGAGACTCTATACGCGGATTGCACTGCCACTGGCTGCACCTTCGCTGGCGGCAACGGCTACGTTCCTGCTCGTCATGGTCTGGAATGACTTGCTTATTCCGATGCTGATGCTCAGCAGTAAGTCCAAGCTCACTTTACCGCTCGCGCTCATGCAGTTCCGCGGGGAATACGTGACGAACTATCCGATGATGCTTACCGGTGTGCTGGTAACAGCCATTCCGATGATCGCGTTGTTCCTTCTGCTCCAGCGTTACTTTGTAGCAGGTCTGACAGCGGGTTCACTCAAGGGGTGAGGTATCGCAGAAATCGGAAGGAAAAGCTTATTTTGCATTGATTTCTGGAGCATTCTGCATAATAATGATTTAGTGTCAGAATGACTACATAGAGATCAAGGGAGCTATAAGTGATGAGCAAACTGGAAGTATTGCGGAATCCCAAGCAGCGCAAGCTGCTGTTCAGTGCCGGCATGAGCTGGCTGTTTGATGCGATGGAAGTTGGTATGATCTCCTTTATCGTGGCTGCACTTGCCAAGGAATGGAGTCTCAGTCCCGGACAAGTCGGTGTGCTTACGAGTATTAACTCCATCGGTATGGCATTAGGTGCTTTGCTTGCAGGTGCACTTGCGGACCGTTTTGGACGGAAGGCCATTCTGATGTGGACCTTGTTAATCTTTACCATTGCAAGCGGTCTGTCTGCATTGGCGACTGGATTTGCCGTATTGTGTGCACTGCGTCTGGTTGCGGGTATCGGACTCGGCGGAGAGTTGCCCGTGGCATCCACACTGGTATCGGAGTCGATGCCTACAGCGGAACGGGGGCGTGCCGTTGTATTATTGGAAAGTTTCTGGGCAGGGGGCTGGATTGTATCCGCGCTCATCGCCAACTTTGTCATCCCGGAGTACGGATGGAGAATTGCCTTTGCCATTGGTGCGCTTCCGGCGTTCTATGCACTGTATCTGCGTCGTGCCATTCAGGACCCGCCGCGGTACAAGAATCATACCAAGCTTCATAAAATCACGTTCCGCGAGAAAGTGGCTACCGTCTGGTCAGCACCACATCGCCGTACAACGTTGATGCTCTGGATTTTGTGGTTTACCGTCATTTTCTCTTATTATGGAATGTTTCTGTGGCTACCTTCGGTTGTGATGGCAAAAGGATTCACGTTGGTTAAAAGCTTCCAATACGTGCTGATCATGACGATTGCACAGTTGCCAGGTTACTTCACCGCTGCGTACTTTATTGAACGTTACGGTCGCAAGTTCGTACTGGTTGTGTATCTTACCTTGACTGCATTCAGTGCGATTGCGTTTGGATTGGCTACAACGGAAGCTACGATCCTGACCGCAGGAATCTGTCTTTCCTTCTTCAATCTGGGAGCCTGGGGTGGTCTGTACGCCTACAGCCCAGAATTGTATCCGACTTCCGTTCGTTCGACAGGTGTTGGCCTTGCCACATCGGTTGGCCGAATCGGTGGCGTACTGGCTCCATTAATGGTCGGTATGCTGGTTCAACGCGAAGTGGCAATCAGCCTGATTTTCACGATTTTCTTCGTGACAATCCTCATTGGCGCAGCAGCTGTACTGTTCTGGGGCCGGGAAACGAAGGGTCAGGAACTTGCTGAGTAATTGTCAATAAATACAACGCAACTTTTGTACGGGTCTGCCAGCCTACGAAAATGCCGAGTTGGACAAGCGTTGTAAGGTTGATAGAAGAAGGGGTATGACCATGGTGTGACCATGGGCTCATGCCTCTTTTTGTTATGTTCGGTGTCGTTTTTTCACTGCGTCATCGGTCCGATAGACTTCATTTTTTCTATATCCTATAATGACACTCGGGATGTCCAACCGTGAGGATTCAGGAGGAAGATGTGGGATCTGGATTCAGAAAAGTGGAGGTTAATGGAATGATGAAGAATAATATTGGAATGGATCAACCGAATGAAATCAATGAAAAGAATATGATAAGTGAATTAGATAGCGTAAGTGAGATGACAGAGATGAAGGGGGGAAGCCATATGAACAGTAATGAACGGACTACAGTTGATAGCACGAATGAGGGGCTGAATCCATTAACGTTTGCTGACAACATGGAACCTATCACTGTCAGTCGGAAAGTCACTCATGGGAAGGGTAACATGGCTGGCAAAAGAGCAGGGCGGGTCAGTATGCTTCTCGGTGCCTGCGCATTGACTCTGGGCTTGACCGTGGCAGCTCCTTCTGCGGGAGCACAGAAGTTGGAACAGGGCGTTCGTAGCGAGCATGTGCTGCAATTGCAGGAGCAATTAAGCGATCTGGGGTACTTTGACGCCGGAATGACTGGATATTACGGTACCATCACCAAAGGTGCTGTCCGCAAGTTCCAGCAGGCACAGGGACTGAGTGCAGACGGTGTTGCTGGTCCAGCGACGCTGAATAGGCTGAACAAAAAGGCCAAAGCCGAGGGCGAGACGCTGCGCCAGTTGGCGAAGCTGATCCACGGTGAAGCGCGCGGGGAGTCTTTTGAAGGGCAAGTCGCTGTAGGAGCGGTTGTGTTGAATCGGGTACATTCGAGTGAATTCCCGTCGTCTATTTCGAAGGTTATTTTCCAGAAAGGGCAATTCACGGCTATAGACGATGGGCAGTTCAATACCAAGCCAACCCAGACCTCTTACAGGGCTGCTCGTAAGGCATTGAATGGCGCTGATCCGACGAACGGAGCGCTGTATTATTACAATCCGAAGATTGCCACTTCGGTGTGGAGTAAGAGCAGGCCGACACTGCTGACCATTGGGCAGCATGATTTTACGAGATGAGTTTAAGTAGAGATATGTAGTTTAATAATTGAAATGATAATGGTGAACCTCGGCCGTACGCTGCAGAATGCAGACGTGCTACCGGGGTTTGTTTTATATTTTGGTTGTGTAAGTGAGGATTGTGCATAGAACCGTTTTAGTGGAATATCAATAAAATTATTCTGAGGAACAGAACGAACAGGTTGGATCGACTGTGTTAGAATATAGGAATTATGGAAGTTGGAGGATTGAAGTAGGAATACATAATAAGTTATATCAAATTAGAGTTGAAAAACAATCAGCTACAAAACAAAATGTCCTTTCAATTGTAAGTGCGATAACCATCGGAGTGATTTTAGGTTTAGCGGCAAAGCTTGTGGATGCTCAGGGAATTAACCCCATATTTGACGATATTGGTGGGCGTCTAGGTATTTGGATTTTTGTTGCCACACTCATATCGGTTATTAGTTATTCTCCTAAACTAGCAGCAGTTAAGGTATTCTTCTTTTTTGTGTCGCTGCTAACTGTTTATTATCTATACACCGTGTTTTTTCTACATTTCGTTCCAATGAAAGAAATTATTTTTTGGGGGATGTGTGCAGTAGTATCTCCGATGTGTGCTTATGTAATGTGGTATGCACGTGGCAATGGATGGGTATCTAGTTTAGCTGTATCCCTTCCAATCACAGCTCTACTGTCCGAAGGGTATCAATTGCGGGACGCTTACTTGCCCGAGCATACTCATTACTATTTGATCCCAATACTTATGGGAATATATCTAATCATGGTCATTATTCTATTATTTATTGTTCCTACGAAAAGACTTAAATTTTTGATTATACTACCAATATCTATAATATTGTCTTTCATCATCATATATTTTGATGTCCTAGGGCGGTTATTCGGTGGCTTGAACGGAGTGTTATAGATCACTTTGGCAGATTGTCATACAAATGCGACAGTCTTTTTTACAATAGTATATTTGCTTGTGTCAAAGTCTGGTTCGTCCTGTGTTGCCATAACAGGATTAATATTTGAAATTCATAATAAAGGGGATTTATATGAAGAGAGTATCGTTTTTTTTGCTTTTTCTTCTTCTATTGACAGCATCCGCTTGTTCAAACAAAGTCACTTCTTATACAGGAGAGAGTGAGAATTGGAGTGTCTCATGTACCGTTCAAAGTAATAGCGATGTAGCAAGCTATGAATATGAAATTAGGTACTTAGGAGATAATCCTTCATTAATTGAAAAAGTTAAAACCAAATTTATGAGCGAAAATATTCATGCTACAGGAGAAGTTCCTTTTAATACTGTAATCAGAGGAAAAGCTGAAGGGATGTCCCCGTTTTTGGATGAGAATGAATTTCTAGTTCAGATTGATTGGGAAGGAAAATCGGAAAAGATAGTGGTTACCAAATGATGGTGAAAATAAGCGGAATATTAATAGAATTACAAATTACAGGCTAAATTGAGGTGAATAAAATGAAATTTCTAAAGGGAGCATTGATTGTAATTGCACTAATAGTTGTAGCTTCAGTCACATGGTATGGCTCCTATAAGAATGATATGAAGGAGCTTGAAGATGGTTTAAGAACGTATTTAATCGTTGAAAAGGGTATGGATGAACATGATATCATTAGCATCACTGCTCGTCGCAGTAAAATGCCACAGTATCCTGTAGTCGTCAAATTAAAGGACAATCCACAGGAAGTTGTATACACCCAGAGAGAAGAGCAATGGGTGCAACTATGGCCTGATCCATAATTGTCAGATGAATTATTGATCACTTTCTTGATAGGAATAACTGGGTACTGGACGCCCATTCATCAACCTTTCTCTTCTCTACTTTGCCTAATAGTAGTTCAAGCGCGGAATATCCTTGAAACCTAATACGAATTTACAAAGTATATATAAAGAAGGATATAATTAGTTACCATTTATAAATTTGTACTCGGTTACATCCATAGAGGGGAGGACGGATATGCCATTTATTGGGGGAATAATTTTAATTTTTATCCTAGCATTTATTCTATGGTCATTAATGTTCCCGCTATTCAATAAAATAGGTAGTAGAATTTTGAAGAAATACAATAAATTCAAACAAGAGGAGAATGGTGATGAAAAATTCAAAGACGTTTAGGGTAGGGGCAATTGCGGTTGCATTAGTTATTATAGTGGGCGTGCTAATGGTGACCTTCTTTTTAACACGAATTCCTAATGGATATGTTGGGGTCGTATATTCACCAAATGGAGGCGTAAAAGATAGCACACTGAGTCAAGGGTGGAAACTCGTTGGAGCGTTTGATAAAGTGACGAAATATCCGATCCGAATTCAAACGGTGGAATACAGAGATATTCAGATTGCTACTTCTGATGGGAAAAACATTACAATCGATTTTGCTTACAACTACCAAGTAGAACCAAGTAAAGTATCTTCTATCTTTAATACATTTGGGCCAATTAGCATTCAAGAAATTGAGGATACATATCTCAAAACACGTTTCCGTGACGCAGCTCGTAAAGGTATTTCCAAGTTTACAGTCATTGATGTGTATGGTGAAAAGTCATCTGAAGCAGGGGTAGACGTTCAACAACGTTTTTCTGATGACGTTAAAGAGTTAGGCTTTATTGTATCCAACGTTACTGTAGGTGTTCCTCAACCTGACGCCAAGACTCAGGAAGCAATCGATAAGCGTGTCGAAGCTTCTCAAGAACTGGAACGTAAAACGACTGAACTGGAGATCGCCAAGAAAGAAGCAGATCGTAAGCGCGTGGAAGCGCAGGGTAATGCAGACAAACTATTGATCGAAGCAGAAGGTCAAGCTAAAGCAAATAAAGAGCTTCAACAATCATTATCGAGTCAACTCGTTGAATATGAAACCATTAAGAAATGGGATGGAGCACTTCCATATGTAAGTGGGTCAAATACGCCAATGATTCAATTGCCGACTACAAAAACAGAGCAAAATAGCGGCGCGGGGAGCGTATCTCCCTAATAGCAGTTTGAAATGCACGCCTTGCTTTCTCACCAATTGAATGTGTTGAATCCTAATGAACAAGCTGGTCCAATCGTGGGCTGACTTGTTCATTTTGAGTCTTTTCAAAGGTACTATGAGGGATTTAGTTAAGCCATGGCATTGGATTCGCCTGTCCAATCCTGTACAATGGATAACGACAAAAACAACGGTAGATTAAGGATGGATCAGCACGATGAGAATTATCATATCACCAGCTAAAAAGATGAAGATTGATACCGATCTTATGGCTATCGCGCAGATGCCACAGTTTATAAACGAGTCGGAACAGTTATTGAGTCTGCTTCAAAAGTTATCCTATGACGAACTCAAAGCGATGTGGAAGTGTAACGATGCAATCGCCGAACAGAACGTGGAGCGGATTCGGAATATGAATATAAAGGAAAATCTGACACCAGCAATATATGCCTATGAGGGTATTCAGTATCAATATATGGCTCCGGGTGTTTTTCAAAATGAGGAATTAGAGTATCTTCAGCAGCATTTACGCATATTATCCGGTTTTTATGGCATGTTACGGCCTTTGGATGGCGTTACCCCTTATCGGTTGGAGATGCAGGGCAAGCTGCAAGGTCCAGGTTTCAAATCGCTCTATCAATTCTGGGGTAGCAAACTCGCAGATCAGCTTCAATCGGAAAGCGACTGTATTCTGAATCTGGCTTCCAAAGAGTATGGAAAAAACATCACACCTTTCCTGAATGAGGAAACCCAATTCATTACTTGTGTATTCGGACAAATGGTCAATGGGAAGCTTGTCGAAAAGGCAACCTGGGCCAAAATGGCCAGAGGTGAAATGGTACGTTATATGGCAGAGCACAAGATTACAGATGTGAAGGACGTAAGAAACTTTGATCGGTTGAACTTTGCTTTTTCAGAAGAACGATCCGACGAGAGTACATTTGTTTTTATACAAGCAGAGGTACAGTAGCCTGCTGTACAACGGTGGGTTCCAATACAAAGTCGGCCCTTTAAGGTCACAATGAGAAAAGACGCAGGGGTTGTATATCCCTGCGCCTGATCAAGAATCAAATCCATGTCCAAAGCTGATGAGCTTTTGGGCTTATTTCCCGTATTCCTCATGATAGAACCAGGATAGCCAATTCCTCCAATATTCATATTACATCCTTCCTGTTAACGAACATTAATCCAAGCGGTCCACTGTGTTGGAATATTAATGGAATAGACCGTTCCTACAAATTGTCCCCCTGTAGTAGGCGCTTCATAAACCCAAGAATAGGCCCAAGCATCTACGACACGGTCACCGTCCAGATCAATAGCTTCAGACCAGTTGTTTGTCATTGTATTGCCGGCGAGTGTGCCGTAGTGACTGCTGTCATAACCGATCTGGAAAGTAATACACTGAATCCAAGCCCCACCATGATCATTGGTCGTGGACAGTGGGTTGTTATTGAAGCCGTAAATTTCTTGACCGCCATTAGGAGATACGACACCGTATACATTAATGTGAGATACTTTCGGAGCAGGCGCAAACAGAACTGGACCACCCACATTATCAGCCTTCTGCGATTCAAATTCAGCCTTAGCCGCTTTCACAGCTTCACGGAATTCTTTGGAATTAATAATTTCTTCCTTTGTCATAGGTTTGGCTTGAGTCAAATCACCGTCTGCATAGGCAGCTACATTAAATGAAAGCATTAGAACAAGAATAAGAGCTAAACTAATCAATTTTCTCATAGCAATAAATTCCACCTTTCTTGTTATGGGTATTCTTTTACAAGAACATGCGGTTACGACAAATAGACCTACTTGCAGCTTAAAGCCTCTTGCCCTCCTCTCTTTTAAAGATGATTCTTCTCCTTTTTTCTTTACTAAAAAGAAATTAAGGAGGTAGAACTCTACAGGCTAGAAAACTCTATGAAGTAGGAATGTATATGTAAAATGAATGCCTGCCAATGATTATGTGTTGCAGACAAAATGTAAAACTCATTTATACGCATTGATATCTTAGTTATGTTAGGCTCTGATACCCATCTTGTTAATATAAGATTCCAAAATAAATATTTAAATTGTAATATATTCCATTTATACAAACATATAGTACACCTAATCATCCGCACGAGTCAAGTTTCTTCATTAATACTATGATTTGTTAAAGTTTTCGGCTTGTCGTAGTAAAATGCCACAGTATCCTGTAGTCGTAAAAGAAAAACCCTCTGGAACATGTATACACCTACATAGAGATCGTATGGGGCTGAGGGACGGATATAAATCATTCTGAGCGTGGATTCATGCAGTGAAATCAGGAGGTTAGCCGGATGTAATTGCCATTAAACTTCTGCTAACATAGTTTTATCATATATTAGATGAGCGGTGAAAATGGATGAATACCATTAAAGTTACCCCTGAACAGTTACATCACGTATCGAATCAGGTGGATCAGGCGAGACAACAATTGGAACATATACGGGAGGATCTCACAAGACAGATCATGTTCCTTCAGCAGATGTGGCTAGGTGTGACGCAGGAGCGTTTTTATGATGAGTTTGCACGGTCACGTCCTGTATTGCGGAGGGCGCTGGAAAGTATGGTGAACACCTCTAAGGAACTGAAGGATATCGCCACGCGATTTGAGAATGTCGATGCTGAAAAAGTGAGTCTTGGCAGTGCTGTTGGTGCTCTAGGTGCGGGAGTAATGATGGAGAACTCAAGATATTATGCCGGTTCGGATGATAAGGGCTACCGGATGGCACAAGTCAATATGTTTGGGAAGCTGATGTGGATGCCTGTGAATGAGAATGGTGTTACGGATCAGGCAGCCCTTCAGGCATATAAGAAGGATCAGGGGCATTTGGATTTTAATCGGATGCAAGCTACGGATGCTGAAGCGCCAGGGGAAGATATTTATGCGATGCAGATCAAAGCTTTTGAAAATGGAATTCATCCCTTCACAGGCGAGCCTGTATCCGATAAGTATGCTCAGATGATGTTGACTTCTCTGAAGTTCAGCCAGCTATTTATGGCATTTCAGATGGTTCGCGGGAGTATGCCGGGTGGCAAAGGGCCTTTTCGGTTGCCTTCTTCTCATCCAGCAGTGGCGAAGATTAAAAAGAATTTGGAAGCGGCCGAAGCGAGGAAAGCGAATGAGCAAAAGAGGGCTACTGAGAGTAAGGGGCAAGGTAATGGGTCTAACCTTTATGACAAGGACGGAAAATATACGGGAGGTAGAACACAAAAGGAATTGGATGTTTTGGCAGGCGATCCTTCACATGGCGGGAAAATTAGAGATCAAGGTTTGAAAGAAAGAGAGATAGGACTAGATTTAGAGCAACAAGGTAAATTAGGGAAAATCATGCGTGATCCTCAAGAAAATAAAGGCGCTGAATTTGTTGACGTCACTACTGGCCAAAAGTGGGACGTGAAAAGTTTTGAGTCTTATCCTCATGGTCATACGTCACCGAGAAAGGGAGCATTTACAGTCGTAAAATCTATGGATAAAATAAACGAGGAGTTTGATCGTGGTCATAATGTTGTTATTGATACACGGGAGTTAGTTCCTGAACACATCAAGCAGCTAAAAGAGGCAGTAAAAGATGCGGGAGTTACAGAACGAATCATCTGGTATCCATAATAAAGGTGGTGTAGTAATGAAATCAACTAACCAACAAGAACTGATAGAGCAATTAAATTCACATCGAGTGTGGATTGAAACCATTGGAGAAAAGGGTGAAAAATTAGGTGTAGATGAAATAGACTTTCGTCATGTCGATTTATCGGGATATCCTTTGGATCAAGCTTATTTGACCGAATGTGCATTTGATGGCATGAATTTGGAACATATGGACATGTCATCATCGTTGTTATGTTCATCCAGCTTTACTAACACCAACGTAGTAAATGCTGATTTCTATAAGGCAGATTTGTCTTATGCGGATTTTACAAATGCAGATGCCCAAGGTGCAAGGTTTGCCAAAGCGGATCTTTCTGAGTCCATTTTTACAAATGCGAATTTGTCAAATGCAAAGCTAATTTCGAGCTCCCTGTACCTTACAAATTTTCGAGATGCTAATATGAATCAGGTAGATGTCAGTTCAGCGTCGTTTAAAGGAACTTTGTTACATGGTGCTAACTTAACAGGGCTTAGGGGAATAGAAGAAGCTTTTATAAAAAGCATCAATATCGGAACGCCAGAAGAACCAAATATTCTGGTGGGTGAAGAAGCTATAAAGTGGTTGCAGGACAAAAGTTTGAGTAAGGAATAGATTCTATGCTCAACTTGCCTGTAATGTGGTCTCACCAGATAAACTGCAATTCGGAATAGGGAGAAATGAAAATGGGGACTTCAGCTGTTATTTTAGCAAAGAAAGATAAATATTCTCCAGAGCAGCTTCTAGCTGATACTATTGTTGCAGCTTTTCATTCGGACGCAGCTCTTTATTTCTATAACAATAAAACATATACAAATGAAGGAGAATTTTTGTATACAACGCTGAATATTAATCATAAGTCATTTACAGGGGACAATGAATCTTCATTGATTTTCCATATTCACAGCATTAGTAGCCCAAGCACTGAATTTTATTATCACGAAGATTTAGGTTTAGATCCTAACGAATCACTATGCCAGGTCGGGCACATTGAGGATATCTATGATAATCAAGAGTTAATACTTCATTTTATTTATGAATATCTCAAGCTGAATCCTGATGATTATTTTTGGATTGCATACAATGATTGGGTATACAGCCGGGAGGACATACAAAAACTGAAATCTTTACCGTATAACCCGGATTGGTGTTATAAAAATCCCAAAGACTAACTTCTAAATGATGACAAAGGGAACATAAAGCATTTTGATCCTGCATTCCGATTAATATTAAGGAAGAGATAATTGATGTACAAAATACTGACAACAAAAACTGAAATAGATCAATTAGTCGAATCTTATTTCTGGATTATTGATTTTCCCAGAGCATTAAAATACTTTGGAGACCATGAGAGACATGGTTGTGGTTCAGGTCCACTGGAAGTACAATTGTCATCCTATCACATGCCAGAAGAGGAAGGGTGCATTGGCGATCAGAAAGTGTGTTTTATTGGGGAGCCTCCAGTATATGATGAAGATGTAATGGCGGTTATAGAATATGATGAATTTTATAACTACTTAGAAATTTGCAGTGAGAGATACCTTCAGGAACACCCAAAAGAAAAAGAGAAAATTTTCAATTTATTAGACGGCGTGAGAAATAGACTGAATTTAATGAAGAGAACGGACGATAACCTTGACTATACAAAAGAAAGTGGAAGAGCTGCATCAGTTGATTGACCAGGATTGGTCGAAATTTAATCAGCCAGAATTAAAAACAACGAGAGAGAACGTAGACTCTCTGTCCATTCAACTCATATCCGAGATAGATCATACGAACGACTCCGATCATTTATTAGAAGCGATAAAATGTTGAGCTTACTCATTTCTTTCTACCGATCCCTTGTGTGATGATGATGTATCAAAGATTGATTCTGTTGAATCCAACTACCCGGTCCTACTATGAATGGTTCACAGATTACCTTTTACAGTATGGTCCTGATTGGCAGGAAGAGGCGAATGTTTTAACCGAACTTTACACGAGTGAAGATTTTCAAAATCCGCAATTTTGGACAAAAAATTGAGCGTGTTAAGAATTCGGAAGTAAATAAATACCCAGACGTCATCTCACCTTGTTACATTAAAATAACATAGTACCCGTAGGCGTTAAATTTAAGATAACCCATTGGGACATGAATACTCCTAAAGAGGTAAACAATGGATTTGGAGACCATAGGAGGGAATCTAATGGCTTCATTTGTATTATTATTGAAAGATTAAGAATATGATGAGAAGGTTATCTATTATTTTTGCCCCAATGAACAAGTTATGGGAAAGATTGAACTAAATAAAAAGAAGGAAACCATTCAAGAAGTGGAGCTAGTAGTAAACGCCAACCACGAATCGAAGTTTTATTTCGATAGAGCGGCTCAAAGGTTGGCAAGATGTCTGTATAGTGAAGATGGACAATATCCAGATAGAACAACATTTGAATCGTAAGAGAAATGCAAGGCCTCGGCTGGTTATCTCACTTTCGGGGGGTTATTTTTTGATGGGATTGGGTTGATCTACAGAGTTGTTGGTGAGTTAGCTACTTAGTCCTCTGAAAATAAGGCGAAAATTCATGAGGCTGTTAGTAGATAGATATAACACTTCAAAAAGCGATAATGAAATAGAATATCAAAATTTAAAATAAGAACCCTTACAGCAACATGAGGATGGTTCCTACTTGGGACAAATCATGGGTGAAATAAAATTAATCCAAAATTAGTTGAGAGAAGAGCTCTGTAGGAGCTCTCCTCTCAACAATATTGTCTCTAATTAAGACTAATTTTCTCTATGGGAGAATTTTGGTGTAGCAATCACATCAAGAATTTCTTTGAAATTTGAAACTGTTTCATCCGAGAGTATTGTAATCTCGTTATTATGCATACGCTCATTAAATTTCTTTGAGACTAAAACCTTATCAAATTTGTTCGTATCTAATGTATCAAGAATAATTTCACTAAAATCTTTTTGCGAAAACATATCTTCAATTACTGAGGTATTCTTGCTTTTTACCGGCGTAAATAGTATTTTATTTTCGTCAATACCACACTCAGCCTTCAATTTCTTTTCAGTTTGCCTCCCTGCCTTATCATTATCTAATAAAATAAAGTATTCCGTTTCAGAATCAACTAATAATGTAAGAACATTAATTATTTGTGCAGAGCCTAAACACGGATATATTTTAAAATTTTTAATTTTTATTCCCAATATTTCCTGAAAATAATATCGCATTGCTTCTAGGTAATAATAATCTGAATAGCCCTCAACCAAAATTAATCTTTCTCCAAAAGTACTGATGTCATTGTTCAACCCCAAGCCTATTGCTGAGAAAATAGGCTTCATGGTGTAAGCATCAGCCCCTTTATGGATTTTGTTTTCTACTTGAGTCTGATCATTCACTTTTAGGACTAATCTGATTCTTTCTAATCTGTTGGGGTCCATCAACCAATGGCTATGTGTGGAAATAACGATGGGACTTTTATCAGAAAGGTTATTAAGCATACCTAAAAGGTCTTCTTGAGCTGAAGCATGTAAATATAAACCTGGTTCGTCAATTAGTAAGACGCTGCCTGTTTTCATTTCCGCCTGAAGCGTCAAATAAAAGGATAGGAACCATTGTAAACCTTGACTTCTCTGTCTTGGCTGAAATGGTTTCTGGGTATCTGTTCCATATACAAAAAAGTTAAGGTCGTCACCGTCTAAGTTAATTTTAAGAGAAACGCTGTCTTGAGAGTAGTAATCCATAAAGTCACCCGAAATCCCTGCCGATATCTTGTCAGATAAAAGTCTCCTTCTCTGAGGGTTGGACTCATCGAACAAAAGTTTCGGATTTTGATTAACGACTTTGAAGAACCTGTTTACAATAGGGGTTATTTCTTCATTGCTTGAAATTGAATCGGGAATAATATCTTCAAAAGAACTAAAATATATAAAATTAGGGATCGTTGCTTTAAATTTTTTGTCAGAGATATAATCAGAAAATCCATTCAACATCTCTAAATGCGAAACAACTTCCTCAATTATTGAATTTAACTTGTTAGATTGTTCTTCATTAAAAAATTCTTTGATAGTTAAGAGGTAACTATCAATTTTTTCAATTAAATCAGACAGCAAATAAGATGATTTAGAATTTATATCAAGTTTAAACGTTCTTTTGAGTTCTCTATTGATTACTTTAATAGCCTCACCTACTGCATCAATAACATACTCAAGGGTGTCTTTAAAGATGTCTACTTCAATTGATTCTAAAAATTCAGATGTTCTAGTTACTGTAACACCACTAATTTTGTGTGCATTTTCTTTATTTATTTTAAGTGTATCGCAAAGGTCAATCACTATATCTTCTTCTAATTGATAATGAACAATAACTTCTGGATATTCTTCTTCTATGTAGTCAATAGGGAAATCAGTATCTTTATTAAATTTATCAAGAGAAAAACATTCCAAAGCTTTCAAAATATTGGATTTTCCTGATTCGTTTTTACCAGCGAGAATTGTTAAATTGGGATTAAAATATATTTTTCCAGAGTCCTTAATTGATCTGAAGTTTTTAATTTGAGTCCACACTAATTTCACTTAAAATGCCCCCAATTGTTATAATTTCCATAAAGTCATTATATCTTTATCTTGTATCTAATACTACAAGTTAATTACAAGACTTCATCTAATAAAAAAAATCCAACTTCTCTGTAACTAAACTTTAATTCATCTCCAAATCGTTAGTGCCTTGCCAAGGAAATTTTGTTTTTAATCTTTACTTAGCGGATTTCCCGCTAAATTCCCATCTAACCTCATCCCTTGAGTTACAATCTTCCTGAGGTGACCTTACCATGAAGGATAACATGTCAAACCTTATCGAGGATTTGTTTCACGGAAACCTGCGGTTGGACGAGTCGATTCATCCTGAGCAAGAAGAGTATCAGGAGATCAATCGCCAGATATCGGACCTGATGCAGGACTACAAAACACAGCTTAGCGAGAACGAATACGATGCTTTGGAACAACTGATCGACTTGATCGGACAGTCCACATCCATGTATGTGGAAGCAGCGTTTGAGCAAGGTTTTCGCACAGGCGGCAGACTGATGATTGAGGTTTTAGCTAAACCGTGAGTATTTACCTACTTCATAAGCCAGCGGCAGACAATACACAACAATTCAAAAATCCCCTCCTCCATTACCACCTATCAGGCTGGCATGGGGGAGGGGATTTTGCTTTTAAATTATTTTTTTATTTTATTACCTACCACTTACCGCGCACCAATATTCTTACCCGCTGGTGTACCCGAGCCAATCAGATCACTACCACCCGCAAGCTTGAGGAAATTGCCCAGGACAGGCGTTCCATCTGCGCTACGTGTTACTGAAGGGACGAGGGAGACAAAGTCGGCTGCGCTGGCGAGCAGGCCTTTGGCGTTCTCACTTTTTTTGTTCTTCCACCAGACGTTGGTGCTGCTGACGTCGGTTCCGCTTGTTTTGTCACTGGCGCCGCCTTGGAAGGACAGGTTGTTGGTGAAGATGTGGGTGCCTACATCAAAGGCAAAGTTGCTTTGCCCATTGTTCCAGGAGGTGTTATTTTTCATCTGGATCGAACCGGGATTGCTGTTGTAGGTGAAGCCATGCTTTTTATTATTAAACGCAATGCTGTTCTCAACGATATGATTCACTGCAATCTTCTCGCCGCCTAGCTTGAAGCCGTTACCATCACTGTTGGAGGTAGAAGTGCCGTCTGCGGTTGCGCCATTGGCGTAGGCGATGCTGTTGCGGATCGTGACCGCGCCGATGGCGCCTGTGTCCGTTTTGCTATACAGATCCCAACCATCGTCCACGTTATAGGCCGCAATACAACCGTCGAAGACATTGCCCGGGCCTACGGTCAGTTTGGCCGCAAAACCGTCGGCATCCTCGCCGTCATCCGGGTCATAGTTGTTGTGGGAGTAAGAACGAATCACCTCATTATATGCAGGCCATTCACTCTTGGCGGCTGTAGAAGCATAACGTCCCATTTGAATACCCGTATCCCGGTTGTGATGAGCCTCGATCTGCTCCAGGCGGTTGTAGCTGCCTCCGATGAAGATGCCGTTGTCGCCCGCACCCTTCACCTCAAGCCCTTTGACGAACCAGTAGTCTCCGAACATTTGCAGCCCGCGGTTGGTGGAAGCGAAGGCTTGAGCGGAGAAATCAAAGACCGGTTTTTCCGATCCATACGCCACCAGGTTTTTACGTTGGCTCGATGTGCCGCTGTTGCCACGTTCAATGGTAATGGTCTGGGAGAAGTTATAGGTACCGCCGCGTAGATAGATCGTTTTGCCCGGTGCGATCTGGGTCAATGCGTTAGCCAGTGACGTTGGACTGTTGATCGTACCCGGATTGCTGGCTGAGCCGTTAGGAGACACATACAGATCACCCGCAGCAAGTGCGATATTAGAAGTCGCCACCGATTCAGAGGGATTTTGCAAGCTGCTCTCGATCAGTTCTGCTGCACCGGCCGATCCACCACCAATTAATAATAGAGGGAACGCGGCACTCAGACAGATATGGGCCATTTTGGATTTGAGGGAGCGTTCCTTCAGAGAACGTGCAGATCGTGCAGATACATGAGTGGATGTGGATGGGAATAATTTCATTACGTAAGCCTCCTTGGTTAATTGGGAATAGAATGAAGAGCATGTGGTAGCCGTGTACCAGACCGTTACCTATGAGATAGGTCATGCCGGCTGGTTAGATGTAATCTCTAGGACACAGCTTTATGGTAAATGTTGTAAGCGTTATCATCAATAATCATCTGATCAGATGGAGGTACATGCAGGCAGGTCAGGCCTGCAAGCTTCCAATGCCTGTAATATCACGTGAATTATGTAATCTTTCCATTGGGTGATAGCTCTCATTTAACGAAGAATCATCTGAAATGAACGTAGAGAAGTACGCTTTTCCATCCCACGAGCACAAGTCTTACCTTCGATCCACTCATATGAACTTCTTTTAATTTAAAATACATAGCTGCATGCATCCTGAAGTGGAGATTACACTCAAGCTAGTCATGAAAAAGCCCTGATAGCAGCTGCAATTGGCAACTTGACGATCAGGGCTATGTTTAATCCAGAACGTAATCTCCTTACTCAAAATACCCAAATGTACCAACAGTGTCAGACTCAGCGATCCAAACGCTGTCCATCCACCTTAATATCCGTCCGTCTCACGACTCTGTTTCTTCGCTTGCTCCACGCTTGGTTCATGTTTCGGTTGGACCGTTGTACTATCATCGGTTGGAACAGAGGCCAGCCCTTCAGCCACACGACGACCATAATCGGCATCGGCTTGGGTAAAATGAGAGATCATGCGCTCCCGGATATCCGGTTTGCATTGCGCCAAAGCCCCGACCATGTTGCTGACCAACTCATCCCGCTCCCAATCTTCGAACGCCCGGTACGTATCACCCGCTTGTCCAAAGTCATTGGTACGCTCAA
>JAADVR010000278.1:0-39767 GCA_023335855.1 Pythium scleroteichum
AACGCCAACACCAACACCAACACCAACGCCGACGCCAACTGTGGACACCTCGGCGCCCCGCCAGCAGCTCATGGTGGAGATCGAGGATGATGCGGCCATGCCCTCGCCGTCGTCCATGCGTCGCCAGAGCAGCACGGGCAGCGGCAGCGGGCGCTCGTCGCATCGCTCGCACAGCCACCGCTCGTCGGGGTCGTCCTCCTCGAAGAAGGCGACGCGGCTGGGTGAGCGCTCAGTCAAGCGACTGCGCCCATCGCCCGCGCTCCTACAGAGCGACCGCATCTCCGTCGCGCAGTGCGTCAAGACCATGGTCGAGAAGAAGGCGGATGCGACCCTGCTGGTCGACCGCAACGGATTGCTTACCGGCATTCTTACGGATCGGGTGCGTTTGGAAGTGGATGGGAACTGATTCGGAACATTGGGCCTGACTGAGTTGCCTTTTTGATCAGGACATTGCCTGCAAAGTGGTCGCGCTCGGCCGTAACCCGAAGACCACGAGTGTTGTCGAGGTGATGACTCCGAACCCACACTGTGTCGCATCCAATGCGAGCGCGATTGACGCGCTGAAGAAAATGGTCTCGGGCCAATTCCGCCATCTACCAGTCGCCGACAATGACAAAGGTAAAACGAATAGTCCTGCTGTTTCTCTTGATCCACCATTAACTCTCATTGTTGAGTGCAGTCGTTGGGATCTTGGATATTGCCAAGTGCCTCTATGAAGCTATCACGAAGATTGAGCAAGAGTACAACGCGCATTCTAAAAGTCTAGAGGACGCTGTCAAGAAGGTGTGTGCTTGCCCGCCTGGGTCTAGTTTCATGGATGAGGATGTTGGAGTTGACAAAGAGCTGGATGTTCAGTTACAACAGCACCTGCGATCTGGTGCCCGCGAGAATTTATTCGAGAAGCTCCGGGAGAAGGTACATGTTGCAGTTGCGCGCAGTTGAGATGGCCTGACTTCTGATGACGTTCTATTCTGGCAAATAGCTGTTTTTGCCAACGTTATCGGCTATCCTCTTGGATCGGTCTCCAGTACCCGTACTGCATTCATCGTCGAATGCACTTGATGCAGCCATCCTGATGTTGTCGAAGAATACGAGTGCCGTGATGGTGTGCAACGACAATGAAGAGATGGTTGGTATTTTCACGTCCAAGGACTTGATGCGACGCGTAGTGGCAATGGATATCAGCCCAATGGAATGCTCGCTCTCCAAAGTGATGACGACTAATCCTTTTACCGCACGTCTGAATACGACTATTCTCGAGACTTTGCATACAATGCACAACGGCAAGTTCCTCCACGTACCTGTGTTTGACGACGAAGGCAAACTTGTTGGACTAGTCGACGTGCTTCAAGCCACCTGCGCTATCGTGCAGCAAATGGGTACGCTTCAGTCTTCGAAGAGTGACAACGTTCAGCCACTTTGGAATCAGTTACGTCAGAGCTTCATACCCAACGATGAGTCAACGGAAGGTGAAGACGTCGACGAAGAAGATCACCGCGCCAACGATGAAGACGACAACGAGCGATCCGAGCTCGAACGGAGCGGTAGCGAGTTGTCCTCTTCGGAGAGGCGGCTGAGCTGGAGTCACAGTCGAGATGAGTCGAGCCCAGAGAATGATCCAACTCATGCTGATCCAACGTCTTCAGAGGAGGCTCCAGAGACGGACCGCCGTCCCGACGTGTTTGTTTTCAAGCTTGCTGACTGGAATGGTGCCAACCATCGCTTCACAAGCTCGGCGGAGTCACTTAAAGAACTTATCAAGGACGTGCAGAACCGTCTTGGAGACTACACAATCAGAAAAATCCACTACATCGATGACGACGGAGACCACGTACGTTCGCCTCAGCTTTTTTCGGGAGACAGGAAACACTTTACTCATTGCTTTGGTTTGTAGGTGTTGCTCTTCACCGACTCCGATCTCAAGGATGCTGTAAAACGAGCGCGCATGTGGGGCAACAAGTACATTCGTCTTATCGTGCTTCATCGAGTGTCTCGTCCAGGCATGCGTACTGTCGCACGAGTGGCTCACCAGCACGATAATGTTTTGGGCATGGTGTACTACGCAGCGGCTGCAGCTGCAATCGCCGGGGCTTCATTCTTCCTCAGCAGGCGTAGATAAAGTGGGAGGCGAGGAAGCCCACACCTGCTGTGCTCAGCAGACTACACGAAATTGATGTATGGTTTAGTTAGTGGTCGATGATTGCTCCAGTCTGGGACGGCTTTTTTGTTTTGTTTGTTTCCGAAAACCACCAGCACAGTGCAGGGTCGAGTGGCAGACTTGGTGACAGACAACAATAACTAGTGCAGAGATTGATATTCGACCTGACAACAGAATTGGTACGCATAAATACGACTCTGGACCTGATCAGCTGGTGAAGCGCGAGACGGTCGCCGAGACGTGGACGGCACTGAGAGCCGCAAGCAAAACGATGGCCTTCCACGAGAACAAGTGCGGGTAGTGGTACATGAGCGTCCACAGCCCATACAGGAAAAGCCCCGTGGTGAGCAACAGAGTGTTAGCTGGGTTCGAGAGGCCCTTGAGAACAACGTCCTGCGACGCCTCCGGATGGGGAGAAGGGGCTGTTTGTAAACACAAACACCGCGCTCAGTCACCTCACATTGAAAAGCCACGCGAACATCAATACTCACGAGCATCATTGATGACAGCGTGAATCACGCCATCTTCTTCGATCCCAAACTCGCCCATGGTGCGATCTTGGATGAGTAGCATGCCCTAGCCCAGACAGATTGAGTCAAGTTTTGTTGAGAGCCATCGGCAGTTAAGGATCTTACCATGTAGATCAATCGGATCCGCTTCCGGTTGGCTAGTTCTTCAGTGAAGAACTAGATTAATCCCCAGAATAAGTGTTGTTAGTTCAAAACGCGCTGCAAGCACCACACCGCTGCATACCTGTTCGGTGAACTCTTGCACCCCTTGAGTGGCTTTGAAATACGCAGGACGAGTTTGCTCCCCTGACGGAGGAGCACCCACCATCAACACAGACGTCGACTCGGCGGCGAAAGTTCAAGCGCCTACCAATTCGCAGCCGAATACGATGGAATCCATCGGGTACGTCGCTGGAGGCCGACGACGATTCGACTCCCGAGCCAGCAGTCATCGCAGAGCTCGATTGGTTTCGCTCATCCTACAAGCGACAGACCCAACAAACATCAACACCGCGCTGTAGATGCAGACCAGCTTCCACTCGAAACTTGCAGTTCCAGCGACACTGGCCTCCACCGCCGACACGGACGACAAGACCCTGTAACCGACATCTTGCTCGTTAGCGAGGCCCACTCATCACCAAGAGATCGTACAAAGCGCTCGGTGACTCACTCAGCGTCGTCGTCCACGAAGGTCCACTCGTCCAGCGCGCGCGGAGAGCCTGCAGCACTCATCTTGGAGGTTCGGAGGTACTTTGCGGAATGGCGTTTTCGCAACGGGCGAGTCTCTTGGGCTACCGGTCGGTCTCTTGGTTGGTGCCGTCTGATTCGACACTCGCCTCTTGGGAAGATTCCTCTCGCCAGGCGCGAGTGATCGAGAATGCGCTGGAGTTCTCTTGGCGTTCTTTGCTTCTTGAGAGCGGATTGCGATGGGGTGAAGAGTGATGGTCTCCAGAGAACACCTTTCCAACCAGCGAAAACCCAATCACCCAAATGACCCACTACAGAAAAACCCACTTCAAGTTCAATGCGCTGATTGTGACATGGCACTTTGCTGAGAAAGTCAGTAGCAGCAAATCTCCACTTTTACCACTGTGGACGTGGACATGCGTGGCATGCGCTCCACGGTGGAGGCGCTCGTGCGCCGCGAGGCGCGTCTCAAGCCCGGCGAGAACGACGCGCTCGTGGCAAAGAAGATTGACGCGTTCTTCTGGCCAATGTTCCAGTGGATTGAAGAAGTTGTGAGTCGTACAGAAACCACATCGTCTGATGGAGCCAAGTCGAAGCCTTGTGTGTGCATCGGTCTCAGCTGCGTACAGGGCGGGGGTAAAACGACAACGACTAGAATCCTTCGCGAGTTGTTGCAGACAACAGGGAGGAAGTGTGCTGTCGTCTCGCTGGACGATGTGTACCTCACGCGCAAAGAGCAAATTGAGGTGGCTGCGTCGAACTCTTCGAACCCCCTTCTGCAGGTGATATGAACACCACCAGATTGTGCAATGACGAGTGGTCTGACGCCGTTACGGAACAGCATCGCGGCAATCCAGGAACGCATGACTTGTCGTTGCTCCTCCGTTTGATCGAGCAGAGTCAAAGTTGTAACGAGACTGTTGCTGTGCCTCAGTTTGATAAGTCTCTGCATGATGGTCGTGGAGATCGCGTGCCCGAGGCAGATTGGGAGAAAATCGAAGGACCGCTGGATGTTCTTCTGATTGAAGGCTGGTGCCTTGCATTCCGCGCTTTGAACTTCACTGAGAGCCTCAAGTGAGTCATCCCTACTAGCGATCGGTGTGGCTCTCTGCTTGGAAGCAGCATTGTTCTTACTAAGAACTTCGTAGCCCAAACCTTGTCCCAGTGAACGAAGCCCTCCGTCACTTTGAAGAGCTCTACAAAGCGCTCGACGCTTTGGTCGTGATCAAAGTGGAGACTCCCAAGTGGGTGTATCGGTTCGTCCAGTGGATCTTTCGACTGTAGATACTACTTGCTCTGTTTAATTAACGTTGTGCTTGAGCTGAAGGTGGAGAGAAGAACAAGAGACCCATCTTCGAAATGCCGGCAAGTCTGCTCTCTCTCCCGAGCAAGTGCACGACTTCGTCGACCGCTTCATGCCTGCGTACAGCGCCTATCTGCCTGGGCTCTATGAGCTTCCTCCTGCCACTCTGACAGCGTCTGGCCAACACGCTGCTTCGCACCTCGACCAAATCCCGACGCTTCACCTCGAGATCGACATCACTCGGTCTCCTTGCGCAACGTCATTTCCTGCAGAAGCAAATATCCAGTCCGCGACCGTCAGTTCGTCTGCAGCAGTCCTTACTGACTAGAACCTCTCATAATGAATGCAAACCTGGCCGTCAATCATCTGGTTGGCGGGCAAAATCGTGTAAACTTGGTGTGGCGCAATAGACTCACTGTCAAGACAAAGAAACCTAGAGCAGACGAAATGGAGCGCTACCAGAAGCTCGAGAAGATCGGCGAAGGCACGTACGGCGTGGTCTACAAGGCCAAGGACCGCGTCACTGGCGAGGTCATCGCGCTCAAGAAGATCCGGCTCGAGGCCGAGGACGAGGGCATCCCGTCCACGGCGATCCGCGAGATCTCGCTGCTCAAAGAGCTGCAGCACGAGAACATCGTGCGCCTCTACAACATCGTCCACACGGAGCGCAAGCTCACGCTCGTGTTCGAGTACCTCGACCAAGACCTCAAGAAGTACCTCGATGTGTGCGAGAAAGGCCTCGAGACCCCCATTCTGAAGGTGCGCAGGGAGCTGCTCACGGGATCAGGCCGTTGCGAACGAGCTGACACCTAACGCTCGGTCTGTGTGTGTCCATGGGAGCAGTCGTTTCTCTACCAGTTGCTGCGCGGCATCGCCTACTGCCACCAGCACCGCGTGTTGCATCGGTGAGACGTGGCACATGCATTCTGTTTCTTGAAGTTGCCTTTTTCTGCGGATCACCGAATCTCACTTTCGCGGCGTGTGCACAGCGACTTGAAGCCGCAGAACCTGCTGATCAACCGCGAGGGTGAGCTCAAGCTCGCGGATTTCGGGCTGGCGCGTGCGTTCGGTATTCCTGTGCGAAGGTAAGCTTTCGCAAAACTCTTCAATGATCATCTGTAGGAGGTGGAAGAGAATCTCTTACTGTCGGATTGATGTAGCTACACGCACGAGGTTGTCACGCTCTGGTACCGTGCTCCTGACGTCCTCATGGGCTCGCGGTACGCAGCCTCCTCGCTCTCGCTCTACGTTTGGTGTCACTGATTGTTTTGTTTCACCTTTGGAAGAAAATACTCGACTCCCGTGGACATCTGGAGTGTGGGATGCATTTTCGCCGAGATGGCGAACGGTGGCCCTCTCTTCGCCGGTACCTCCGAGGCCGATCAGCTGGACCGCATCTTCCGCCTCCTTGGAACACCGTCGCCAGACATTTACCCAGGAATCGTGGACTTGCCGGAGTATCGAGTAAGTGCTCAGTGACAAGACGACCCTCCTTTCCCCAGACTAACCAGTTGTGCATTGTTTAGCGCGACTTCCCTGTGTACCCCATGCCCGATTCGCTGGCCCACTTGGTTCCAACATTGGACGATGACGGTGTCGATCTACTGGAGCAAATGGTCCAGTATGATCCGGCCAAACGAATCACGGCTGCTGATGCCATGAAGCACCCGTATTTTCACGACCTCTCCCCGGCTCTGACCGACCACTAGACGGATCCAATGCTGGATCAAGTTTCAAGTGATCTACGTGTGCCCAAGTGCCTGGTGACAAATGCCATCGCGCCGAGCGACGACGTAGTGTGAGGATGGATTGGCCTTCATGGTTGTAGGAATCGTGATCGAGGCAGTGGCGCAGCAGTAGCGTGTGTGTGGTGTGGATAGTGATTAGAATTAGGCCGAGTGAAGACGCTACCTTTCTGACTCCATTCTCGAGTTTTTCTTGACCTGCGGTCCTGACTTGTGTGAAGCGTCGCGTTGGCTTACGCGGTTTGCGACAGCAGACTCCGCGCATGTGGACTCGACATGTCCTTACACTGATAGCTTTTGCGCTCGGATTCTTCATTCCCACCGAGGCTTCGGACGATCTGATGGCTCAATGCGTTCGTGCGGCGCCGAGATTGTTCTCCGGAGACGAAACCGTTCGTCTCTGCAAGTACGCAACGCTCGGATTGGATGACGGGCCAGCAATTTGTGCCTCCGCAGTGCTTCGCAATGGTGCCACAGTCTTTGCAGACAAGAACGACTCCGTCCGCTACACCATTGAGCTGTGTGAAAAAGCCCTTGACTCGGGTCCAGCCGACTGCTGGGCGTCGGTGTCGACGCAGATGCGTCGCTCGAAGGAATGGCGTGGCCCGATAGTCGCAGTGTGTAAACAGGCGAAGGACGCTGTTCCAGCGCAATGTCTTGTCGAGTACAAGCACCACGGCTTGAGTACCACCTCGCGCAAGCGAACAGAAATGGATCTGGCCACCACGATCTGCTCGACGTTTCACGGTGACGCAATTGCAATAGGAGCTTGTCTCGCCCGGGCGCCGCGATCAATGCCCGACGTGTCAAGATTCGCGCTTTGTCGAAGGGGTCGAGTGAACACTGTCCCGGATGTGGTCAAGTGTGCAAAGCAGCTTGTGCAACGGAACGTGAGGGCTGCTGTGGTCGCTCGAGTTTGCGCGTCTGCCGAACCGTCGGCAAGCCGTCCAGAGGCATGTGTGCTCGCAGCTCAGCAGCAGCTCCGCTGGATGGACAGCGATGCAGTCAGCGACCTCTGCGAGTATTCACTCGTGACCGCAGCGCCTGTTCATTGTGCAGTGGCGCTAAGGTCATGGTTTGTTGGGCATTTCACAAAAGAACAGCCCCTAGTGGACCTCGCTCGGCTGTGTCGTCGTGCTAAAGACCACGAGCTGATCGTAAAATGCGCTAAGAAGGTCCCAGGCAGACTCTTCGACGCCAAGCAGGTCGTGCGTCTCTGCGCAGCTGAAGAACACGGTGTTGCAAGTCTCATGAAAATCGAATGCGTTGTGGCTGCTCGCCAACAGCTCTTTGGTCTTAGATACCGTGTCCCCATGGAGTATGCCGACCGTGATCGAGAGGAACAGGCTGCTCTACTGATAGCACTATGCGACAATGTGACTTCATCGGCTCCGCTCGACTGTCTCTCATCTACAGCACTGCAGAGTCCTCCGTTTACACCGAGTCAGCGCATCCGTCTATGTCAGGAAGCCAGCACTAATGCACCATTCCACTGCTACCGTAACATTCACACATCTGTCCAAGCACGATTCCCATCACCCGTCCAAGATGCCATCGAGTTGTGTCGCGAGGCGACCTCACTAGCCCCGGCGGGCTGTGTGAACCAGCTGCACGACGCCCCCGCGGCCTTTTTCCAAGCCGGGTTCGCCACTTGGCTGTGTCAGCATGCATCGTCCGCGGCACCGGCGACCTGTTTCTTAGCCGCCCCCTTTGATTTCTCGAACGAAGACAAAGTCATGCTCTGCCGCCACGCAGAATCGGATGAACCGGCAAAATGTGCGAGAGTTTCACTTCCTCGTATTCGTGACCATGCCATGAAAGTCGAGCTTTGCGCCAAGGCAAAGTCGATCGCACCCACTAAATGCGCGAGCAGTAGTCCCTACGGCATGCGAGTTGAGGATATCGTTGCTTTGTGTCGCTTCGCGTCCAACGACAAGCCATCGGAATGCGCACAAACGGTGCCCCTTCATCTCCGAGTGCCCTGGAGTGATATAGCCGCTGTATGCCAAGGCTCCAGAACGCTGACTCCTGGTAGATGTATCGCTCACCGTGTCCGCCTGCGTGTACCGATTACGCAACGAGTCATCAGCGAATGCCGGTCAATGGAGTCGCCACCGACGACGATCGAGATCGTCGACTTCGCTTATGAGTGCGCAGAGCTCGTCCCGAAGTGTGCAGTGACCGCCAGAGTTCGTGCGTTGGATCAGTTTGGCGACGAAGCCACGTCTCTCTCCCACGGACACGTTCACTTCATCGTCATAGCCGAACATGACGGCCACAAGAACGAGGCTCTTGTCGGCGGGTTGACAATTGCCCCGTTTATCAATGGCACAGCAACTTTCCGATCTCTTCGTTTCACATTTGCAGGCAACTTCACTTTGCGCCTGACTTCGCCGGGAATGGAAGACATGGTCGCTCGGGTCCACGTGCGAGTGAACGAGACAGAGCAAAGGGAGCGCCAGCTTTGCGAGCGGATGTTCTCCTTGATGCAATGCGAGCTGGTCCAGCCATCTAGATCGAATTCCCCAGGACACGACGCAGGACGACTTCAGCTCTTAGTTCTCCCTTCCAAGCATGTTTTCGTTGGCGTGGAATGCGAGTCGGTGTGGGCTGTTCAGCATGGCCTGAAGCCGGTCGGACGAACCGTCAGCGGTCGACTCTACGCTCTGCCGTACATGGCCTACCAGCTTCTGACGTACGTAGTGAGTTGTATCCCCACACTCATGCGATGAACTCACCACTGCATTATCTCTGTAGGGGTCTCGACATTCCGACGTCGGCGATGAACTCATGGGCTCGCCTCGGGATCCCAGAAGGCTCCAACCGCTCGACAATCCGGCGCGCATATCACAAGCGTGCTCTCGATTGGCACCCCGACAAGTGGATCATCGGGACGTCGTCGGTGTCGCTGCGCGCCAAGGTCGATGTCATCTACTCGCTCATCAACTCGGCTTACGAGCAGCTCTTCTACGACACCTAGCACAGGGATCGTGAACCCATTTGAACGCTAATTCAGGCCAATTGAAGTTTCTATTTCGTGTGCGTCACACTATTCGGTATTTAACCGCTTCCGTATTTTTCAAGTGAGATGGGAACACGCCACTGCGTCATCGCCTGAAAAGGAACGAGAAATCGAAGCGCTCGGGCCGTTGAGTCCGCCGCCAATCCAGCAAGAACTAGCGGCCATGGAGGCGCTGCTCAGCATCCTACGCGGCATGCGCAATGGCGCGTACTACGGCACCAAGATCCGCGCGCCGCACGGTACGTTTCTGTGTCTATTCTCTCGCTCGGGAGCTCCTCAGCAGCTCACGTCGTTGCCTGGCATGGAACAGCATTCGTCATGGTCTTCCTCTTCCAGAACGGCACGCTGCGTGAGAAGCTGCACGGCGTCGTCCGGCTCACCTACGAGCACTCTAAGAACCTCGCGTTGTTCGTTGGCGTGTACAAGACCGTGCTCGCCGTGCTCCGCCAGAACAAGCAGATCGTCCACCCACACAGCCCCATCACGCCGATCGGCAAGCCGGCAGAACACTGGCATGCGGCAGTCGCCGGAGCTGTGGGCGGCTACCTCGTATGGGGCCGCTACTCAGGCGTCAACTACCAGATCGTCATGTACCTGCTGGCCCGCACGGTGATCAGCATCATGCGTGTGCTCGCCAAGCGCGGGGTGAAACCCTTTAGCGAGCACAAGTTCGACGCCGTATACCCGGCGCTTGCCACGGTTACCTGGGCCGTCGTGATGTGGCTCTACGAGAACGAGGGCAAGACACTCCACCCGTCGCTGCGCAAGAGCATGGAGTTTCTGTACGACGAGTCGTGTCGGTGGGAAAACGGCCTTAGCGATTTCCTCCCGTCGCCTGCGACTGCCGCCGTGTTGGTGCTGACGTTTGCGGAAGTGTAAGGGAGACGGGGACAAGTGGACTTTGGTGGAGACTTAGTGAAGGACATGGAGAAGAGCCGGTGGCGATTTTAGTGATAGGAGACTGCGAAATGGAAGTCAAGGTGGTGCCACCAGCTCATGGACTCAACTTCCCTGGTAGAGCGCATCTCTACTTCTGTGTCTGGCGGCTCGTCATGGTTGGTGTGGTGTTGCCCGCAGGGCTCTCTCTCTTTCCACTTCAACCATAGAACGGGTGCCGTTGAGCCTCAACTTGAGGTGGGTTTGCTCACGTGGCGCCAATATGTCGCAGAGATCAGCAGGGCCATGGCTGCAAAGCCCGGGCAGGCCGTTACCAATGAAAGGCCTCCGGGCGAAGATGGCGGTTGTCGCCGAGTTGAAGGAGCCCGCGCAAGGCGATAGCCAAAGTCTGCTCTACTCTTCGTCCCTTCACAGGCGCCCTAGCATGTGTCTCACCCGTGAAAAACCTCTCCCTCCGCCACCAGTGTTTTTCGTTCGTCTGCCATTGAGTGCCACACTGGGTGTGCCGTGAGCGTGCCAGTGCTACGGCTCCACCGTGTTCACTGGTCCCGGACGACGCTTCCCAGTGCGTCGATGTGTACACACTACGGTACTGAACCCGTGAAACGGGGCGCCTTGGTGGACCGCTGCATGATGGCTTCAAGGGCGAGTGCTGACGTGATTAGGAGAGGCATCACGACAGCGCGGCGTTGCAGCTGAAGCCATCGCGTTCGTCTCCACTAGGGTCCACCTCCAAGCGGCAACCTCGTGTCTGGTTCGCGGGGCATTTGACAACACGGGGGGGCTCCACATCGCTTGGTCTTTTCGGGTTTGGTAAAATAGATAATCACCCACCTTTGTGGTGGGTCGGCTAATGACTCACTCGCGAGGTGCGGGAGAATCGACTTCGCTCCGAGTGAGGCGTCGCCAGCTGGGCTGGGCTTGCTGGTCAAGTGCGACACGCTTGGCGCCATCGGTGGCGAGGCCCCTTCCCCTTGGACGAATGGAATGGGTCGGCGCGAAAGGATGGCGAACGTCGATACCTGCATGAGGAAGGAGGCGGAAGGAGCCGGCGGCGTCGTCGCCCCGAAGGGTCGCTCCTGATGCGGGTCGCCGCCCTGGGCGGGTGTGGGACAAGACCCGTTCATCACGTCGCTGGGGGCATCCAGTTTCAAGTATCAAAGGCGACGCAAATGCGATGCGACACGTCCTCTAATTCTTGAAGAAAGGACATCGGGCCGGGTCCGTGCCCAACCTTCCCATTGACCAATCCATAACCCGCCCACCCATATCACTCCCCGTTTTGGCTTCCCCGTGTGTCTATCCACGAATTGCGGCGAGAGAGCCAGCTGCGGGTTGACGGCTCATCCACCTCAACGGGTTTAGGCGAGAACCCGACCCGCACCCGCGAGCGGTAAACTGCCGGCGAGAAGCGTCGTGGAGAGTTGCCCGTGCCGACACAACCGGTTTTGCGACAGGCTCTCCGCGGCGGCACCGCTTCCGCGCCCCTCGTGCCTCCGTCGTCGCCGCGGTGCTTTGTGCGCCGACACGAAGGAGATCTTCGATCCTCCCTCTCTACGATCGCAGTGGGTCGGGAGGAGTCGAGCGTGTCGCAGACCCGGTGGATGCAGCGACAGGGGACTAAGCGATTAGTAGCAGATTGCGACGGAACTGAGCATGGGCAACCGCCTCTCACAGCCCGCCCCCGATCGACCTCCCGAGATGCCCGCGCACGCGCCGCCGACGTCGGCCGCCTCGTCGACGTGGCTCATGGGCCGCCTCGAGAAGAAGACAGCGCTCGCGCACGCGGCCTTCGTCCACGAGGCCAGCCACCGCCGCAGACGCCTCTCCACCCGCGACAGCGAGCTCGACAGCGTGCTCGACAAGACCCACTCGCTCTCCGAGGCCACGACCATGTCGTTCGGCGAGTCGCCGCTCGTGCGCGGACTCTCGTCCGACAGCGAGGACGGCACGGTCGGCTCGAGCGGCGAAGGACTCAGCCTCACGCGCCAGCCCGACGACGTGGGCGACGCCAAGCCTGTCTCTGCGCGCCGAAGTTCGACGTCCGTGTGGCAGCATCTCGTCGGCTTCGTATCGGCACAACGCACGGCGTGCTGCAGCCCCGGCACCAGCGTCCAGGTCACGCCGCCGGTCAGCCCGAACGCCGCCAAGAAACGCCGACGGTCGGGCGAGCCAACGATCGCCGAAGTCGAGGAAAAGCACCGGCTGTTCTGGGACCTTGTGCAGAAGTTGCTGTCACTGAACGACGTCGTCGCCATGATCCGAGAGCTCCAGGACTACCTCGTCGACCATGTCGGGGCTGCGCAGTGTGCCGTCTTTCTCATCGACCCGAACCGGAACACCATGTCACGAGTCATGCGTGGGCAGGAGACACTTTCGAGCATCTCGCAGCACCGAGGACTCGTGGGCCACGCATTGGCCACCAAAGAGCCGCTCTGCCGCCAGCTCTTCGCACAGGACAGGAATTACGACCCCGAGATCGATCTACCGCAGGAATCTGTCTTCCAGCGACTCATTTGCGCGCCGCTGCAGGAGAACAACAACGTGTTCGCAGTCGTTGAGATGACCACGCAGGACGAGTCAACTGGGCCGGACTGTGACGAGCTTGACATGAAACTGCTATCGTGGCTCGGACCGATCTTGAGCTCGTGCATGCGCAAATGCATCGAGTTTCACGACGTACTCCTGTCCGACCGCACGCAGAAAGCATTGCTTCACATTATCAGTTCATCCGATACGGAAGATACCGTGCTGAACCTGATCGACGGTGTCATTGCTGGCGCCGGCCATATCACAAAGTCAGAGCGGCTGTCGCTGTTCATGATCGACTGGGAGACCGAAGAGCTCTGGACCTTATCGTCCTCGTATCACGAGGAGACCATCCGCGTGCCGCTAGAGGGTAGCACACTGGGCCATGCCGCGAGCCATCGGATGACGCTGAACATTCACGACGCAGAGAAAGATCCGAGATATATTGCCAACTTGGACCACAAGCGTGGCATAAAAACCAAATCGGCGTTGTACGTTCCGGTGGGTGTTGAGAACGGAATCGGGTGTGACGAGAACAGTCGGCCGATGGCAGTGCTCGAGATTCTGAACAAAGAAGACGGTGAATCGTTCTCACTAGATGACGAGTGCGCGTTCGAGGCTTTCGCGAGCGAGGTTGCCGTCATCCTGCGGCGTCGTAGCAATGAGATAGAGTACATTAAGCTGTTGGCGGATACGCGTGCTGAAAAAGTGCTTGCGCAGCGAGCCAAGAGCCAAGTCAACCTACTCGAGTGTTTTACCGAGTACGTGGCTAATGCCAACGCCAACCACGCGGCTGACCGACTTCGCCACTCATTTTTCAAGAACCACTCGCGTGAGTGTATGGTCTGCACGGAAGACAAGCAAGGCGGAACTTCGAACTGCAAGAGCATTGACCGATTGGATGTTGAAGATTTGCGTGAGATTGATGCCTGTGATACCAAGCCAAGCCTCCCTCTTCCACCGATCTCAGTGACTGTTGGGCCTCCTCCAGTGGGAGTACCGCTTTGGGATTTCAACATATTTGCCACAGACGCAGATCTACTTCCTGTGATGGTGCGCGACATGTTCCTTGACTTTCGCATCCCTGAGATCCTGCAGTGTGACGAACTGACGTTACGCAACTTCATCTTTGCTGTGAGGGAGACGTACCACCCGAACCCATTCCACAACTACATCCACGCAGTCTCTGTTGTGCACATGACTTACACGATTCTGAAAACGACAGATGCGCCGAAGATGCTGCAACCACTCGATATTGCGGCTTGTCTTATTGCTGCCTATTGCCACGATGTCGACCACCCTGGACATACCAACACGTTCGAGATCGTGTCGAAATCACCACTCGCTTTGCTCTACAGTGACGATTCGGTTCTAGAGCGCCACCACGCGAGCACGACTTTTCGGATCTTGCTCAAAGAGAAGAACGCTAATATTCTACAGAACCTCTCGACTTCCGACTATCGATACTTGCGGAAGATGATCGTGACGGCGATTCTATCCACTGACATGGCACAGCACTTCAAGATGTGCGAATCGATGGAAAAGATGCTCAACCCGACGCCGCACCACAAGTCAGGAAGTGCGATTGGCGTGAAGCGTGAAAGTGCTCCTGCAGTGGTTGACCATGCTTGTGGGACAGCTGCGGACCACCATGCGAGTTCAACCCCAACTTCCTCATCGTCTGAAGCGTCGACCGCGATTCTAAATGCTGCGCGTGAAGCCGTTCTTCCGGCTGAGCTCAGTTCGACACCCAGCAATACCAGCAAACCGCCATCAATCCGAGTGCTTCCATGCACCGGACCAGACCCTTGTCCTAACTCGTCTCCGTCTCTTTACCAATCCAACTTCAATGGCACGCTTGAAGAGCGAACGTTCCTGGTGAAGTGTATTGTTCATGCAAGCGATTTGTGTGGTCAGACGTTCCCGAAGCCAATCGCACTCAAGTGGAGCAACATGATCTCCAAGGAGTTTGCTTATCAAGCTTTGCTAGAACAGGCAGACAATCTTCCTGTATCGTTCAAACAACTGGATGATCCACTACAAATGGTCGAAGGCCAGCACTTCTTCGCGCACAAGATTGTGTCCCCACTGTGGTCGTTGATGCATCAAATGTTCCCCGAACTCGAAGTATGTGTCAAGAATTTGGCAGAGAATGTTAGTCACTACGACCGAGAGATTCAGCGGCTCAAGCACCATAAGCAGTGGACACTGGCAACGGCAGCCGCACATGAGGCAGCCGCCATAGCTGCAGGTGACGGGACTCAAAGTGACTCTTCAAACACGAGCAGCTGCGACGCAGCTCCATGGTGCCATAGCGACGATGAGGGTATGGCTGTGCCTGGCCTCGCTAGATGCACGCCAGCAAAGTTTAACTCCTTCCGAGCGATGAAGTCGCTGTCTCGATCTGTGTCGACTAGTGCACTGGACGACAGTATGTACGGCACTGCGGCCATTGAAGCAATCGAGCTTGCTCGGTCACAATCAGAGTTCCCCCGCCAACGGAGCGCTTCGACTGAGTCAAGCGCTGATGAAGCCGACGGCGAACACGAACCGGAAGACGAGATTTTCGAGATTGGAGACGTTGACAGTCCACTTTTTCTACCAGGCTTGTCGTGACAAGCGAGCCCGAGATGAGCTCACATGAGTTCAAATAATTTATTCAGTCTTCAGTACCACCTGCCTTGTCGTGGCGCTCACAGCACCTATGACAACATCGTCGCATGGGGTCAAAATCTGCGGAGCAGAAATATCCCCCACAACACATGCACTCGTCCCTTCGTGAAAAGAATGAGAATACCGCGTGGCAACGAGGTGCGTTGCAGTACCACTTGGGTCTGTCCGGAAAGTCAATCCCGCTCTGGAGATCCACGGAATCCATTCCATCGTCAAGAGAGTTGGACGCCGTACTTACACCGCCACTAAACCAATCGACGAAGGGATTGAAGAACCCCGTATTCGTCAGTGTACTATCAGTACCAGTAGTAGACGCATTTGTAGCAGTAGTTGTCGTATCTCCGATTGCTTGGTCCAATGGCAGATCGCTCGCTGGAGAATGAATATACACGAATGAGCTCGATGTTTCCGAGGAGACGGATCGACTACTTCGGCGACTTGTCGACGAAGAGGGAGCTGACCCATTTTCAGTAGTAGATCTTTGTGTCACCTCAACCGTGTCGCTCCCGGTAATCACGCTTTCATCTTCTTGGGATTGAGAAAGATGATCCCGATCCAGTTCGTACAACTGGTCTTGCTGGTGCCGCCACTCTCGGTGCTTAGCTGGACATTGATGGCGTTGAATGCACGGCTGGGAGCCTCGTCCGCAGAACGTGAACTTGCACTTCCGACAGAACTCGCTGTGGAACGCGAAGGCACTGAGCCTCCGGTTACAGCACAAGCAGACTTCGCATTCGAGTACAAGCCGCGCAGCTGTCGTATCCTGAAACTTCCAGTTCAAAGACGTCTCCAAAGGTGTCAGACCGTTGGTCGACCCACTCCACCGCCCTCCGCAACTGGATGGGTCGGCTCCACAGCAAAGAAGCAGTCGAACGAGATCAGGCTGATTGCGTATCACGGCGAAGTGAAGAGGCCGAAGTCCCGTGTCATCCGCGTTGTCAACGCCCGCCCCACACTGTCGAATCGCAAAACAAGCAATTGCAACCTGTCCATGCCAAACGGCGAAGTGGAGGATCTCGTTGGCAAGCACGAGCCAGTGGAGTGGCATCGCTCGGTATGCGGACATAGATAAATACAACGACGAGACTTGGGAGAAATCTCCAGCTTCAATAGCGAACGCCAGTTCGGGGGGCAGCGACCGATGACGTAGAAACGTTCTAGGTGGACTCACGACAGTCCGTCCTTCTTCTGTCGTTGTGACATTTCCTCGATCTGCGCTGTGCTGATAATGCTGTCGTGCGATGTGAGCGGTCGTGTCCTCGCCAGGCGCGACATGTGGGTTGGGTTTGAACGAAAGTGCTTGGAATACCGCCAGGTACGGGTCGATCTGTCGCACGAGCGGCTTGAAGTCCCGAAGAAAATCCTCAAAGGACATACACATGAGTGGCGCTTCCAATAACTTGAGAATGGCTAATCCTATACGCAGGAAAATGTCCTGGACACCGACAAAGAAGAGATCGAAGATCGCGCATGCCAAGTCGGGCTTGGTCGAGAGCGAGAACTATTTTCATGCACTAATTAGTCAATTCGTTCAAGTCTCTGGTTTTCAGTGTACGTACCAGTGTGGTGAACCACTCAATGCCGTACATAGGGATCGCAAAGCCCTGCTCTTGCATGTGCGCGTACAGGTCGGGCAACTCGGCACGTAGCATGAGTTCGAACTGGCGGAGATAGTCATCCAGAAACGTCGAGCTGTGGTGATAAATCCGCGCGAGCTGGCGCTTCTTGAGTAGGTACACAAATAGGGCGTATGCTTCTTCCTCATCGAGGCCTTCGACAAGAAACAGCGCGGCGATGAAGTTCATCCCCTGACAATAGCCATCCTCCGCCTCGGCGACTGCGTTCAATACTCGGAAGAGTGACCGTTGCTGTGCATTAACGTCTCGTTCCCGTGTCGGCAGCTGACTCTGTTCGAAGATGCTGAACGTACGAGTGACGTCGCGCTGGATCATACTCGAGCGCTCGTAATCGGCGCGGCAAATAAGATGGTAGAGCTCTTTGTGGCGCGCCATGAACTTACGCGGCAGCATCTCCATCGACGCCCAGTCGATCCCCTGTGTGAGCGACAGCACTAACTCGCGCTCGCCCTCCTGGTCTACGAAATTGTACTGCCGCACGACGTTGCGCCAGAACAACTGCCGCTTGCGTCGCTCTGGACAGAGTGGTGGCTTCAAACTCCTCATGGCAGAGTCCCAGCTCCTCGGTGGGAGTTGGTCGCCCAGTGACCGCGGAGACGCAATGCCGACCATGCATGGCGACGATTCGCCACGCGTGCGCCAGCTCTTGTCGTCTCGATCTTCCAGTTCTTCTGCGGCCGCGAGGTCTTTGGCGAACTCGTCTCGCAGCGAATCCTCCTCCTCGGCGACTCTGTTGTTACTACTGGGTCGCCGCGCCACCGCACTGCTCTCTGCGCAATGTTCCATCCCGGTAGGCGCCATGGCCCGTGGCTGATCTTGGAGGGTCGCGTCCGTTCTTCCGCGTCGCAAGCAAGTGAAGCGTTCTCTTGGTCCGCCCTGCGCTCTGGCGACTCCCGAGTAGTCGACCGCTGACCCGCGACGCGTCGCACCCGCAGTCGCCACGCTTCGGATCCGTTGAGTGGCCGTTGGCGTCGCGACGACACGTACGTACGGCGCTGCCAGCGGACGAGCGATCTCTGCATCCAGCGACCTGACGCTGGAAGAATAAAGTGCCGTTTCAGAGAGAGTGTGGCGGTTACACAATGGGTTACGATTACATATTTCATCCAATAATGTACATTATCACCTTCGATTGGATAAAATATTCCATCGTCCCACTACACACTGTGGGATATCTTGTGGGTCTCAGTATCTCCGTCATCGGCCCCAAACTGCTCGTGAGAAGCTCGGCGGAATTGGGCAGCCATGGTCGAGTCGCCGACGTCGGCGTCCTCGGCGTCGGCCACGTCCGGCAACCCATCCAGTAGCAGCAGCGCGGCGCAGGCAGGTGGCTCGAGCTCGGCGGCGTTCCAGTCGTCGCCGGGTGTCGCGAACGCGCGCAGCAGCAAGCCGCAGATCGTGCGCATCGAGGTGCTGGGCGACGACAAAGTGGGCAAGACGTCGCTCATCTGCTCGCTCGTGTCGCGCCACTTCAGCGAGCGCGTGCCGGCCGTCCTGCTCAACGTGCAGATCCCGGCCGAGGAGAACAACGAGAACGTCATCATCTCCATCACCGACACCTCGTGTACGGACCAAGTGGCGCTGGATCCTGCGAGGAGGTGTTGACTGGTGTCTTTTGCGTGCAGCGCGTGTATCGGATCTCGTGCGCGTCGCCAATGCTACCAAGCGCAGCGATGCCATCCTGCTCGTGTACGACCTCACGCGGCCCGAGACGATCCAGCGCCTCCGCCGCTGGCTCGATCTCATCGCGCGCCACAAAGAAGTCCCGGTCGTGCTCGTGGGGAACAAGGACGACATCAAAACGGTCGTCACTAGCAGCAACATGATGGATGGACTGCATTCGAACCAGATCCGCCAGCTCACCAACACGTACCAGGCAAGCTCTCTCATCCATGGCCCTTGGCGCAACCTTATTGTGGCGTATAACCGTGCTCTAGTTCGCTGTGGATGGAGGTGACTGCTCGGCGCGCAATTTCGCACAGGTCGCCCGTGCATTCTACTACGCACAAAAGGCGGTTTTGTATCCGGTGGAACCTCTGTACAATGGAAAAAAACGAGTGCGTACGAGATTCTCCAGGGCGGTCGTCTTCACGTGAACTTACTGGTGTTCTGTAGATGCTAGAGCCCAAGTGCATCAAAGCTATTAAGCGCACATTTCGCCTGTTCGACCGCGATCGCGACGGATTATTGAGCCGCGATGAACTGAACGACTACCAGCAAGATTGCTTCGGAATGCGGCTACTACCAACGGAGATGGACACAATGATGGAGTTTTTGCAGTCGACGATCCCTGAAGGCATTAAAGAGGATGGCAGTGCTGTTCGCTTTCAAGGTTTCATGTTCTTGTGGCAACTCTTCATCGACCGCAAGCGTCCCGAGTCTTGCTGGCAAGTGCTTCGAAGCCTTGGATACAACAACGATATCCAGTTGGAGATCCCTCCGGAAAGAATCTCTTTGCCTCCACGTGAAGACGATCAGTCCGCTCAGCTCACAAAAGAGGCATTCGATTTTCTGGATGCGTTACTGCGCCAGTTCGACGGCGACAAGGACGGCAATCTGACAGAAGAAGAACTGGACGAGATTTTCTCGATCTGCGAAGATGAAGAAGCCCCGTGGAGGAACTGTTCTGCGATCTCGATGCCAATTCTCTTTGCGACAACGCTCATCGCAGACAAGCTTGTCCTATCGCGATCTGCCTGGCTTGCTCTCTGGAGCTACGTGGCTCAGGAAAACCCAGAGAAGCTTCTCGAGACATTTTTCTGTTTGGGGTTCAACGACAAACTCCACCCCGCGCTTGAGTTCACAAAGTGCGTGCCTCTCTCCTTAGATTCTATGCTATTCATCGCACTGACTTACAGACCTGCCCACCGTAGGAGTCGAAGCACTACCCGACAGGCGAGCGTCATCGAGCGGAACGTAGTCACATCCTACGTGTACGCCGATTCGCGCTCCCTCAAGACTCACTTTGCCAATGCCCTCGTCGGAAGGAAGAGTGTCGCAGGCTCCGACAACAATGAGCAGGGCGACTTGGGTGGGCCAGAGCCTGAGGTCTTACGTGCCGTCAACGCTGTCCAATCCAGGGAATCGACTTCCTACTTATTCGTACGTGCTCGTGAGAATATGGGCTGAAGTTCATGTTCTCACGGAGCTGTTTACGCAGCTGACCGAGGAGCTCACCGAGAGCGAAATCGACAAGCATGCCGACGTGCTTTGTTTCCTGTTCAACCCGCTGAAAGCCGAGTCGCTGGAAGCAGTGAAAGCCATCGACAGCAAGCTTTCCAGCTCGATTCCTCGCTTGTTCGTCGGCCTCAAGCCACACGACGTGCTGCCAACAGCCGCCGAGTGGGAAGAGGCGGCACGTGCGGCAAAGGCTGCCAATGTTATCCTTGTGGAAGACGAAAAGTCCAGTACCGAGGCCTTCGGACGACTCGTACGCACTGCGACGCGACCGTACGTCCTTTTTCTTGGGTGTGGGTTGATGATGGCTGCTGATTCTCTTCCCTTCCAGACCCAACGCCCGTTCTCGCCGTCCCCGCGTCGTAAGACTAGGGTTTTTCTCGACCAGGACGGCTCTCTCGCTCGCGGCCGTGATCGGCGTCGTCACGCTGGGCCTACAGAAGAACCCGGAGCTGCTGGCGAGGGCCATTGCGATCATGCATGGCGCGTCGCCGAAGGCACTCCTTGCGTAATCTTCGTGCTCGTAACCAAGCAAATCCTCCCTTGAGATCAGTCGTTTTCGTTGGTTGACGTTGAAGCACGTGTACAGAGAGCCCCGTAATCATCGACCTCCATCATCAAACGCGTCAACCTCCACCCACAGACCAAGCATAACCGGCTGGCGATCACCGGGTGAGGCGGCTTGTCGTCTCACTATGGGTATTATAACCGTGCTGGCGATTACGCTAGAAGTATTATTACGCGGGTGTATTGCGTCGTTCGTTTCGCGTGGTCCGACCGCTGCCCCAGTCTCTCTCAGTCGAAGATCAGTCGACGGCGCCGTGATTGCGCTCCTCCCAGCCCTCGCTCACTTCGGCAATCGATCTTCATCGGCATCTTGTCCCACGTGGTCGTTTCGGGGGTTGGGTCTTTGTGATACCGTAGACTGCCTGATCTCTGGCGGGCAGACTCGTCCGACCAATCAGATCTAGCACAGAGGAGGCCTTTCCAGCTGCCCAGCAGCTCATCTTTCCTTGAGCGGCTCATTCGCAGAATTGCCAGCAAAACGCCGCCCCGAGCCGTCTCCCTTCCCGTCTGACCTTGCCCGCCTGGGTCTGCACCAACCACCACCAACACAGAAAAGCTCTGCCCGCCACGATGCCGACCACCGCGACGGCTGAGCCGCCGCCGGCCCTGCGCCAGCGTGGGACCATGCCGCCTGCCGTCGACGTCGACGCGGCGTCGACCGACCCGCTGCAGCTGCCGCCGCCGCAGGAGAACTTCTCCATCACGCCGCGCGGCATGTTCCTGCTCGCCATGGCCTTCGTGACCTTCGAAGCCTTCGCCGTCTGCGTGCTGCTCGAGCTCGGCCGCCTCCATTCGACGGCCGCGCGCTGGCTGCCGCTCAACGCCTCGTCGCTCCGCGACGCCGACCGCTCGCTCCACAACGCGTGCATGTGGATCCTGCTGCTCGCCATCCCGATCACCAGCGTCGCGGCGTGGACGCCCACGTCCATCATCGCCCAGGTCGCGCCGTCCACGCCCGCGCGCCCGGCCATCACCACCGCCAAGAAAGCCCGCAAGCTCGCGCCGCACCGCGACCCGTACTTCCGCATCTTCCAGCTCGTCGCGTGGACGCTCTACGCCGCCTTCCTCGGCGGCTGGGCGTGCTGTCCGAGCGCTGGCTGGTCCTTCTGCGCGGTCGACTACCGCACGACCATGGCCGTGCTCGCCTTTCTCGCCGAGATCCTCATCGTCTCGTCCATCCTCGCGCTTGACCGCGACGCCGCGACTGTCCACGGCGTGCGCTCGCCGCGCAAGGAGCGGCTCGTGGTCATGATCAACAACTTTAACAACATGCTGCTGGTCGTGGGCGCCGTGCTGCTCGCCGGCAGCGCCGAGCTTACGCGCCACAGCGACGTCGAGACGCGCGAGCACGCAAAGTCGCTCGGCCAGTACTCGCTGAGCTCGGGGGTCAACTCGGTCGCGCTCGTGGTCACTGCCGTGTTCAACACGTACGGGCTCGCCGGCGTGCTCGCGCCCAAGGCCGGCTGGAAGTTCTACCAGCCGTTCACGGGCGGTGCCAAGTTCATGCTCTTCCAGGCCATCTCCTGGACGTGCTTCGCCGTGGGCATCTTCATCCAGGGCCTCTACTTGCTCTCGGTCGTGATCGTCGAGATCGAGCTCTTCGTCGGCGCCATGGCGCTCGCGGGCTCGCTCTTCCTCATCTCGGAGGTGCTCATGGTCGTGTCGCTGTTCGTGTTCAAGAGCAAGCCTGCGGCCGCTGGCGGCGACGACGCGGCCAGCATCCGCAAGCTGCCTCCGCTCCCCCAGCGCCTGAGCGACTTCGCGCAGGACTGCCTCGGCGCGTTCATCATCGGCATCATGGCCAACACGCAGTGGATCCCGACGGCGCTCTTCTTCGTCGTCTACGCCGCCACGTCGAGCCTGCGCGCGACGCAGGTCGTCGTCTACTCGCTCACGACGACACTGGTCGAGGCCATTTTCGTCGTCTCCCGCTCGGTCGCCGTCCACATGTACAACAAAGACTCGCAGTACGGCAAGCTCACCCACATCAGCGAGTACGCGCCAAAGTACCTGCTTCCGCAGCTGCTGACCATGGTCATGCCGGCGCTGTTCACGCATTCGCACTACGTTCGAGGCCACGAGGCCACGCTGCCGATGGCGCTGATCTCGGCCTTCTTCTACGTCTACGTGTTCTCGTACGGAGGTCAGCCGCAGGTCACGGGCGCTCGCAAGAGGCTCAGCTGGGTCACCGGCCGCAGCGAGATCATGGAGACGGTGGTCAAGTACTTTAACGGCAAGATCATCCGCGAGGTGCCTCTGGACCCGACGCAGCACTACGTCATGGGCTTCCACCCGCACGGCATCATGTCCACGTCGGTGCTCTGGCTCCAGTTCTCGCAGCAGTGGCGCGATCTCTTCCCGGGCTTCCACGCCCACATCCTCACGGCCAGTGTGCTCCACCAGATCCCGCTCGCGAGAGACATCCTCCAGTTCTTCGGCGGCCGCGAGGTCACTCGCCAGGCGTTCGGCCGCGCGCTGCAGCAGAAGGAGAGCGTGCTGCTCGTGCCCGGCGGCCAGGCCGAAATGCTCGAGCAGCGATCGGGCACCAAGACCGTGCGCGTGTACACGCACCACAAGGGCTTCATCCGCTTAGCCATCGAGCACGGCACGCCGCTCGTCCCGGTGCTGAGCTTCAAGGAGGGAGAGACCATGGACAACGTCCGCGCGCCGGGCATGCAGCGCTGGTTCATCAAGAAGCTAGCGTTCCCGCTTCCGTACTTCCCGTACGGACGCCTCGGTCTCCCGATTCCGCGCAGCACGGACATCTCGATCGCGGTCGGCGCGCCGATTCCCGTAGAGCGCAAGGAGAACCCGACCGCAGACGACGTCGACGCGGTGCATGCGCAGTACTTCGGCCAGATCCGCGAGCTCTTCAACAAGCACAAGGACGCCGCCGGCTGCGCTGACTACACGCTCCAGCTCATCTAACGGCGCGACTAACGTTGCATGAATCAGACCAACAGCACACCTGCTGCTTTTCATTTGTGTTGTGTCGTGTTACTGGTACTTGCTGCACTTGAGCGTGCGATCTGTCGCAGCGCGGTTATGGCGCCTGAAAGACCGCGCCGAGCATCTCGAACCGCTCGCGCCGGTGCGAGGGTCCCGGAAACTTGGTCCAAGTCTCGATGACCTTGGCGCGCGCTTCGGTCACGTCACTAGGGACCCCGCGGTTGTACTTTTCCGCATACGAGCCCCACAACTCGGGTGACACGAGCGCCGTGAACGCTAGCAGAAGCTGCGTTCGCCACTTCGCGAGTGCCTGTTCCCAGACCTTGAGCAGTGACTTGTCACTCGGCGAGCCACACACTTGGGTCGAGACATCCTGCACGTGCTCGTATACCGACGCGAAAGCCGGTTCGCAGCATACAGCGTTGTAGAATGCCATGTCGAATGGAGGAAGTGATGCGTTCCACGTGACAAGTTGCTTTTCCAGACCAGAAGGAAGTTCCGAGGCATCTTCTCCTCCGGCAGTCGTAGCGTCCTTGGCACTGGTGAGCCCAGCGCCGACACCCAGTGATGGGATGCCGAGCTTGTGCGCGAGTGCGACGCAGTCTTGCTTGTGTGGTGAAATCAGGTCAAGCGCCGTTCTTCCCAGAGAGTTGGTGGTTGTGAGGTTGACCTGCTTGCTGGCCACAAACTCGTTCAGGATGTCGAGCGTGAGTGAATAATTCTCGCACACATAGTGAAACGCTGTGTTGCCGATCTATCCAGTCAAATCGTGAGACAATATCCCACCGCAGCGTCGATTGGCCACCTACGTTGTTGGGGAGATTGGGGTTGGCCTTGTGCTGAAGCATCGTTCGCACAAGGATGGCGGAGAGTTTGTTATGCTGGCTCAGACTGTGGAACGGAGTCGAAAGGAACTGCGGCAACCCCCAAGGCTTAGGACACTTCCATACACACTACTGGCGTTTTGACGTACTTGGTTCTGCACATTGGCATCCGCCTTTGCTCCGAGAGCGACTGAGAGAAGTTCCCCTGTCAGAGATGGATTCTCTGTGAGGTAATGGAGCGGGACATTGCCGTCCTGTTCATATTAAACTCAGTACGAGAGGCCACAGCGAAGTATGCGTCACCACCACACAACACTCACTGCATCAACCGCATTCACAGACGGCGTGGCCTTTAGGAGAGCTGTCAGCGCAGCGACCGACACACCTTCGTTCTCGCACAGCAGGTGAAGCGCTGTCTTCTTCGAGTCCTGTGTTCAAATAGATAGCTGTTGAGCCATAAATTCCATCTACACCAAGGTAGCATTGCAGCCGTACTGTCGTAGCGGCTCCGGCCTTTGCGCCACCGGCGAGAAGCGCCTGGGTGCTCTGGCTCAAGTCCTCCGCGTGCTTGTTCTTGCAAAGTAGATGCAGCGCCGTCCAGCCATTCTACGACGACACCAGCGATATCAGCACTGTTCGAAATTCCACGCGTCGGTGACTTGTATGAGACACACCTCATCCACGGCGTTCGCGTCGACGCCAAAATTCGTCAGCGCGCGGATAGCGCCAGCGCGCGTGTCGTCGTCCACGGACCGGTTCTCGCTCGCGAAGTGGAGCGGCGTCCAGCCGTCGAGCACCGCCTGCCTGTCCGCGAGGGCTTCGAGCGCGCGCTGCAGGCGCGAGGCATCGCACGCGCCCTGCACTTCGTCCCAGATCGCCTTGGCGCCGCTCATTGTTCCTCCTCCGGCTGACTTCAAGTGGGAAGCTGCTCGCAGCAATGTCACTACCCGTCATCGCAATCCCTCCTTAAAGTGACGTCTAGTACGTCACTCTTTAGAGGGGATTCCATTCCCGCTTCCGGGCGCCGCCTCATTAATCGGAGGACGCCAAAGGGAAACCTGCGGCGGCGGCGCGACGATGGCGCTCTCCGTGGTGGATCCTGCGACATGTGCGGCTCTTGAAGAGCTACGTATGCACCACTTACAGCTGTGGCTGGACGTGGACATGGCGAATCGCCATATTGCGGCCAAGGCGACGATCTCCGTGCGGCGCGTCCAGGCTTCCAAGTCAAGAACGATGCAACTGGACGTCTTCCACCTGCGCATCCAGGAGATCCATGTCCTCGTCGACACAAGTTCACTGCCTGTTGGCTCTGCAGCGAGTGAAGATGGTGTGGTGGGCGATCTGGCTCATCTGCCCGTCGCCCGCTGGGAGATCAAGCCATTCACCTCATTCGGCGAGGTATTGGCGATTGAGCTGCCAACCGAGATTGACCATGTCGACGCGTTCGAGTTGCGTATCCGCTACGAGATTGAGCATGAGAGCCCGGCTGTGTGCTGGTTAGAGAAGGAGCAGACCGCGGGCAAGCAACACCCCTTCGTGTACACACAGGGCCAGGAGGTGCTCAACCGCAGCTTCTTCCCGTGCCAGGACTCGCCGTCCGTGCGACTCACGTATGAAGCCGAAGTGGTGGTGCCTGCTGAGCTTGTGTGCGTGATGAGCGCCAAGCTCTTGGGGTCGGAGGTGGTCGCCGAGAACAAGAAGCGCTTCCGATTCGCGATGCACCAGTCGATTCCAGTGTACCTCGTAGTGATGGCAGTCGGCGATCTCGTGTCGGCCGACGTCGGTCCTCGCTCAAGCGTGTGGACTGAGCCGAGTATGCTTGACGCGTGCAAGAGGGAGTTCACAGGTATCCTGGAGAAATATCTCTCCATTGGCGAGCAGCTCTTTGGGGATTACCTGTGGGAACGATATGACCTCCTCATCATGCCACCGTCGTTTCCGTACGGCGGAATGGAAAATCCGAGGTTGACTTTCATGTCACCGTGCGTTGTTGCTGGTGATCAATCGCTTTGCTCCGGTGGGTGTTTTGAGCTTGATCGCGTTTGGTGACCTACACTCACTCTGTTTTGATCATACTGGTCAGTTGTTGCGCACGAAATTTCTCATTCTTGGTGGGTCCAAGCATCCAACATAGTGATTATTTGTTGGCTCACTCAAACGTTGGCCAAATTAGGTTCGGAAACTTGGTCACCAATGCATCATGGAGTGACTTCTTCCTCAATGAAGGCTTCACGATGTATGCAGAACGCCGCATTACAGAGGAGGCTCATGGAAGGTACGGACAACGCCGAGAACATTGTCTTTGACGCGCCATCCTCAAGTTGGCTTGCAGGCCTCTCATGTGTCTGAGCGCAAAGATCGGAGAAGCCCTGCTCAAAGAAGAGATAACTTCTCTCGGCGAAAGCGATCCTCTGACCAGACTTCGTGTGCCACTCGAGACTGGGATCGACCCGGGCGATTGCTACAATCAGTGCGCCTACGAGAAAGGCTACGTGTTTGTTTGTTACCTTCGAAGTCTCGTCGGATCAGACGCGGTAACCTCGTGCGCTTGCTCAGCTCTATGATGACCGTTGCTGAACAATTTTATTGGCGTTTCAGATCTTCGACAAATTTTTGCGCGACTACTCGCAGCATTTCAAATTTCAGTCAATTCCAGCTGAGGACATGATGGCATACTTCTTGGAGTACTTTCCTGAGTTGGCGGACGGTGACGAACTCAAAGCTCCAATCAAGTTTTCGACTTGGCTCCATATACCGGGTTTCCCATTATACTCTCCAGACCTCACAGACGCTCAGGATATGATGGATGCATGCGAGTCGTTGCTTTTCTATTGGCAATCTTCGGATGTTCCAGTTCAGCCGAATATTCCGTACCTATCACTGGAAGCCAAGACGTGGCCGGTGAACCAGCTTCTTTACTTTATCGACTTGTGCGTCGAAGTGAAGTTTTCACACGGCGATGTGATTGTGGAACTGGGAAACACTCTTGATTTGTTCAACTCTACGAATACGGAGGTTCTGTTTCGGTGGTCTCAAGTACTGATCAAGAACGAGGTCGCTTCCAAGCTCGACTTTGTTGCCAACTTCTTGACAATTCAAGGAAAGCAGAAATTCCTCATTCCAATCTACCGACTTTTAGTGACGAGCTCAAACGACACCATACGCAAGTTCGCTCACGAGATCTATGGTAAGACGCGGCCATCACTTCACGTAATGGTTCGCGATCGTATCGAGGCGCTGTTGCGCACTATCGAGTAGAGTGGGAGCCGACTTTGGTCTCCCAATAAGGTGGTGCTATTCGTCAGTAAAGCCTCCATTTAACTCAAGTATGGGTATGGGTTTGATATGACTGTGCTTGTTGATGACGCGCTGGCAGTCGCTTCTGGAGAAGGCTTCGTGTCCGTTGGAGCTCCAACGAGAAATCGTTCAGACTGAGCTCAATAAGACAACAAAACCGACAACACTTCAGAACCCATAACTTTGTCGTCATAGCTCCCCGTTCGTACCTCTTGATGGACTGCGCGAGCTCTTCTTCAGAGATGCTGTCATCGATAACATACTCAGGTTCTTTCCCTTCCGATGAAGTGACTGCAGGCTCTTCTTTTGCCACAGGGGCTTGGTCCGTCGGTGCAAACGAGGTCTGTCCCGCAGAAACACTTGTTTGCTCTGTCGCATGACCGCTCTGCTCGGCAGCTCTGAAGGCTGACACCGCCGCGCCGGCGGCATTCGACTCGGTATTAGCGGCCTCCATTTCTGTCGAGGATGTCAGGGCGCTTTCTGGAACTCCGCCCTGGAAGTCTATTTTGTGCCAAATATATGGTACTGTGTACCATTTTTGAATGTTGCCTGTTCCCACTCTCCACAGGTGGGCAGTTGGGGGATCGCTCGCGAGGAGAAACCCGATGAAAATGGACGCACCGACACCTTCCGCGCGACGGCGATTACGCCGGAGGTACGCCACGCGAGGATCTCCGTGAAACTGCCTCTTGTACCCAATACTCACGCGCTGCTGTGGCGGTGCTTGCGTGCCATTCTCGTGGTCTGTAGGCCCAGTCCGGCGGCGGTTCCGGAGAGCGAGGTGATTGAGCTGGACTCGAGTTCGGACGACTTTGATCCGAGCGCAGGCAGCGCGGGCAGCGACAGCGACGTGGATGCGGTCAAAACCACGAAGAGCAGCAGAAAAAACGACTCTGTGACTACTTCAACGGCTCTGAAGCGCGGGTTCAAGCGGTTGCGACGCCCGTCCAGCGACTCGGATAGCAACGGCGACGCCTCCAGCGGAGCGATGGATGCAGATCAGCAGGAAGCCGAATGGGAGTGCGTCCGTTGCACATACTTGAACGAGCCCCGACGGCTTGCGTGCGAGTTGTGTCTTACAGTGAGGGTGGCGCCCAGGGCGACGAGGAAACTATCGGCATGGCTCACAGCGGCACCATTGGTGGACGCGAAGCCGAAGACCAAAAAGCCAGCAAAAGCAAGCGCAACGAACGGTTCTGCACCGCTCGCTGTAGAGACGATCGACAGCAGCGACGATGAGTTGTCGCAGACGCGACACGGATCGAAGCCTAAGCTCCAAGGGGACGAATTGCTGTGGGTCGACTCGGCGTCAACGGACCACGTGGATGAGCTGTGCGTCCAGAAGAAGAAAGTGCAAGAGGTACAGGAGTGGCTCCAGCAGAGTGTACCGCTGCAAGGTTCTCACTCTCACATGGGAACGAAACGGTTGCTGTTTTTGTGTGGTCCGCCAGGCTCGGGTAAGTCGACGACCGTGCGTCATCTCGCGAAGGTCATGGGCCTTTCGATCAAAGAGTGGATGGACAATTCCTCTGTAGGCAAGCTCCAGTTCCACCGTCATCTGCGAGATGAGTTTCAGCTCTTCCAACAGTCGTCATGGGATGACTTCATCGACTTTATCAATCGCTCTGTCAATTATTCAGCGCTTCAGATCGCAGCAGTGCCTGATAAACGCTCACGAAAGCGACCGTTGTCACAGCCCCCACAGACCAATTTGAGCCTCGCTGGTTGCAACTTGGGGCAGGTAATCCTAATCGAAAACTGGCCGCTCAACCCGTTTGGTACAGGCCAAGATTCGACAATCTGGGATGAGAAGCTAAAGATGGCGTTTCGACAAGTTGTCAGCCCTGCGGCGAATCTTCAGTATCCCGTTGTGTGCATTTTCAGCGATGTTCGCGACAAGAAAATTGACACAGGACAGCTAGTGAAGCTCTTCTCAGATGAGGTTGTGCGGTCACCGTCAACAACGGTCATTAATTTCAACCCCGTGACTACTGGTGCGTGTCTGTGATCCTGAGTGTTGCCCTTGTGGGGAGCTGATTACAGTTATGCAGTTCAAATGAAGAAGACGCTCAACAAAGCAGCTGAGAAATACGATTGGAAAATTTCTGCAGCTGATCTCGCGAAAGTTATCGAAACCAGCAATGGAGACATTCGCCATGCTTTCAACATGATTCAGTTGATACAGAGACGGTTGAGCAGAAGTCAACCAAGACCACAACATGTGATGGCAAGAAAGCGTGGTGTAAAGGACTCTAATCACGTCCAAGCTGAAGAAGAGAGTGGTCGTGACCCGTTCTTTTCAGACTTCCACATCGTCGGTAAGCTTCTTCACAGCAAAAACATAATGACCGATGGGTCAAGTCGTTTGATGGAGTTCGACCGAGTACTTGACTCGTCGGCAATGTCCCTCGATCGCATCTTGTCACTGCTTCACTCAAACTGCATCGATTACTTCACGGAGGTAGACGATCTTGATCAAGCTCTCGAACTGATGAGTAATTCTGAGATGTGGCTATACGAATCATATCGCGCTACAAGCTCGTCTCAAGTAAGTTAAAGGTGTCTCCACCCTTGGCTTGCCGTTATCTCTGACTTCCATCGTGGTAGGCATTCAAGACCTCGCATGACCTCGTGCGCTCGCTCCTTGTTCGATCGGTCGCATTAACTAACCAACACCCAGCGCCATCAGCATTCCGACCCATCGCAGCTACTCGAACGCACGAAACAAGCCGTCGCATGGTTTCCGGTCGCCAAGATGCGCTCCTGCAGCAGCAACAGTGGACTGACAACTCGTCATTTCCGTATCTTTGTCGTGGTGACCTGTATTCTTTCGAGATCCAACCGTTTGTCGACGTGATGAAGTTCCATCAACAAAGTGCCCTGTCCAGCAGTCAACATCCGGGTAATCGCACATGGCACGGTATTGACTTGTCCAGAGTAGCAACCGACGTTGTTGAAGATGATATTCAGAACAGTGACGGAGACGACTGGTGATAAAACTCTATTTACTCGCACGCAGGTAAAATTTCTAAGGTGCTGAATCAACTCCCGACACGTCAATATTTGATGAGGACAGACCACGCCGAATCGTGGCATCGTACTCTTTTCGTCGCGCGAAACTGCTTGCTCTCAGTCGTTCAGGAGCTGATTCAGTTGTGGCAGGAACGGATGCCTGGGACGCGGTCGCTAGACTACCCAGTTGAAGCTCTTGCATTGTCGAAGCTGCTGCACGCTCATGCTGCTCAATGATCTGTCCTAGGCGGCATTTCTTTGGCGTATTCGAAACACCCCCCGACGATTGTCTCTGGAATGTTGGGTGGGCCTCGTCAGGATGGCTCACGATCTCACTTGCTACTGCAGCCGCTGGTGCGGACGGTACAGCAGCGGCTGAGTGGGCTTCTTGAATTTTCTCGGGTTTGGCAGTCGGGAGCTCTAGCAATAAGCTCGTTTCATGACCAACCCAACGTACGATGTACTCGCCGTTGCGCTTGCGATTCAAGTCTCCCTGCAATCGCCTTGTCGCTGCGTAGTGGTGACTGTGACCAGTTGCTTGCCCGTTTTTACCGCGGAGGCCGTCGCCGTCACGTAGCTTCTTCTCCAAGTTGGCGAGACGCTGATGGCAGTTGAGCTGACCAAGAGAGTGCTTGAACCATTCGTAAAGTGTCAACGCCTTGGTAAAACAATTGTGGGCACCACGCAGGTTTCCCTTGCGAGAGTGAATCATGCCGATCGCGCTAAGCGAAGAAGCCTGGCCGATTTTATCGCCGATCGACTTGTACAGGATCAGGGCCATGCCGAATTGGGCCTTGGCCTCGTCGAACTTGGTCTCACTTGTCAGTAGAATGCCCATGAGTTTGCGTATGTTGGCTTCGCTCATGGTATCCTTGTGGTACTTGGCAATATGGAGGGCCTTGTTCGCAGAATTCCAAGCGCCACGATGACGTCCAGACAGGAAAAGTGAATGCGCAAAAAAGCACGCCACGTCGACAACGAAGCTGCTCGTGCGCTCTCTTAGTGACGATTGGCTATCCTGCACACTTTCGAAACCCACCAAGCCGGAACCAGCGTCACTACCGTCGCTACTGCTGCCATTGGCACTGACACCGGACGCACGCCACTCGTCCATCATGCGGATGTGGAGATCCAAAATCATCCACAAGTTGGACTCATGGAGATCAAGGATCAAATACGAGGCCGTCGACCGAGCTGCGAGTGTACAAATGTGCTGGAAAATCCAGTAACTGACTTTCCAGAAGTGACAAGCTGAGTTGTATAGGAACAACTCGCGGTCGGCGACGCAAATCGACTCGAGTACTTCGTTTTTGGCGCCTTGGTCGTCGTAGAGGCCAAGAAGACTGCGCGCATAGCTTGTAATAAATGGGAACGTGGAGTACGAGACGCACACAGCCATGATCTCGGCTTGGCTGTCCATCTTCTCGACGTGGTCGACCACGCGCGACACTCGTCCACTTCGCGTCAATGTATTCAGCAGATTGCGCTCAGTGGGCGCTGAAGAGGTTGAGCCTCTTGAACTGGAAACTCCTTCACTATCCATCGAATCCCCACTCTTCGAGTTGCTCGAGGCATGGCCGCCACCACTAATGAACTCGCCGTAAGCCTTCAAAGCAGACAAGAGCGCTTGGTCGTAATTTGAGGTTTGCCGAGAGGATGATCGAGATGATGACCGCCGTGTCGTGTGGCTGGTAGAACTCTGCTTTGGAAGCCCACGAGTGTTGCTCAAGACGAATCCTGGGATTCGGTTCCGCTGAATTAAAGAAAACCGCAATAAAGTCTCAACCAGAGATTCCCACTTCGGCCCCCAAAGACTCTTAAAGTCGGCCGGCATTGCTCCAGCAGGGAGAAGTCCGAGCAGAGCGAAGAATCGAATAGCGTCGAGGCCATGATGTTGTCGAACTTGCTCGAGCGAGACGTCCAGAGATGTGACCAGCGTGTTCATGGCACTTCGATCATTCGCGCCTAAGCCAACCACTTGTAACTCGCTCACACCTCGACTGAGGACAGCGCGCGTGACTTCAGACAAGGAGCGATCCTGAAGTAGTGGGGCACATAACGAGATGGCTTGAGGATGGCCATCGAGGAAGGCCATGAGCGGATGGGAGGTTAGCGCTTCAACGACAGACGCACTTCTCAACTGGCTAGACAAGGTAGGGTCTATGTCCCCGATTTCAGACAACAATAACGCACGCGGTGATTTCCGAAGAAACAAATCGGCAGCGTGGAAGTGTGATAAACGATTGAGGGAGACGACCTTCTCATCAAATCCAGATATTCCGCCACCCATCGCCTGGCGTGCAGTCATCAGGAACGCAAGATTCGGAGTGGTTTGCAGCAGATGCACCAAGAACTCCCTAACTGGAGCTGGATTGGCATTGATCGGGTCTTCCATGTTGTCCATAATCAACAGCACTTTCATGTCCCCCAGTGCTTGATGCAGTGGTATTTCCTTGTCTCGTCCACCGTCAGGGAAGAGAGCGGTCTTAATAGCCGTTTCCACACCTTCCAAAGACTGCACGCCCCGCAGCTTGATAAAGGCCACTCCTTCCGGGAAAGTGTGGCGTTCGGCGAGAAAGTGAGCAAGCTTGATTGAGAGTGTGCTTTTACCGATGCCAGGTGGCCCACGCATGGTCACGATACGTTGGGTATTAATCAAACCAGCAAGCATGTGGAGTTCTTGTTCGCGGCCGACAAACGACTCAGGAACCGCAGGGAGTGTCTTGCTGAAACGGTTGGTCGGGCTAACGTCGATCCATTTCCCGGTCGAGATGTCTGTGAAGACGAAATGCGTCGCCGCGGCGTTGCACGTGCACTCATTCGCAGCGACATTCACTTCCACAGCGTGTGGCAGCTCATCGTCTGTGTACAATGAGCAAGTGTCCGCGTGGACCTGCGACGATTCGAGTAGAACAAACTTGTCACCCTCTGCATCAGGGATTTGCATGTCCGCACTCACGCGTACGCGGGCGACGTCGAACGCCTGGTAGATAGTCTTGCCGGCGAGCACCGCGCCGTAGAACGTGTACGCAAACATGGACAACGAGTCGTCAAGAACCTTATCACCGCTGCGAACGCAGACGACATGCTGCACGCCAGCCTGAATGAACACCTCTCCGACGTCTCTTGAGTGGCAGGAAGACACGAAGACGAGCTTCAGCGTGCCTCCGAGCCCGATGCGGCCAAAGGAAGACGAAATAGACGACACGGATCGGGAGGAAGTCGAGAACTGCAGCGATGGCGGAGGTGGTGGCAGCGTGTCGTCGACATCAAGGGAGTCGTTTCGTGACAGGAACCCCGTCGCCAGCGGCTCCTCCATGCTGCCGCCCGCGGCGGCGACGCCTCCGTTGAGAATGCTGCGCAGCGTCGTCGCGTCGATGAAGTGCGCGAGCCCCGTGCGCTGCGTGTCTTCAAAGACGAGGCAGTTGGTCTTGCCGGCGACGCGGCCGCCGTGGCCGCTGAAGTGGAGCGCCGTGACGCCGCGGTCGAGCACTTTGCGCAGCGAGTCGACGGTCGCGACCGCGCGCATCGTGTGGATCGCGCGCTGGCACTCGTGGAAGATCTTATTGAGCTGGCTCTGCTCCTGCGCGATGTTGATGGGCGACACGGGCTTGAGCCGCGTGCTGCTCGCGCTGTCGGACGCCACGAACGGCAGCGAGTAGAGCAGCGCGAGGTCGACCCAGGTGTTGTGCACGCCGTAGACGCTCGAGGCCTCGGTGATGGTCGTGCAGTCCGACATGGTGTCGCTCTTGTCCTCGTTGCTGTCGTGCGTCGACGCCGAGCCCACGCGCTCGAGCATGCGCCGCGCCACTCGCTCGTTGGCCTCTTCGTAGAGCCGCTCCGTGTCGCCTTGGCTCGCGGCCGGTGGGGGGAGGAGCTCTTGGCGCCGCGCGAGCAGCTCCCGCGCGCGCGTCTGCAGCGTCGCCAGGCGAGCGCTGGCGTCCGCCGCGTCGGCCGCCGCCGCCTCCACGAACGCCCAGAGCTCGGCGAGCGACGCCGTCTCCATGGCGATGACGGCCGGGAATGCGGGCGGTCACTCTCCCGCTGTTCTCAAAACTGAATCCTGTGAAAAGCGCTAGGAAGAGTCGAGATTGTGTATTAGAGGTTCCGAATGAGTTCGCTGGGCGACCGTGGTTGAAGTTGTTCTGGCTGACGGAGGGTTGAAACGTTGTTCTCCGGACCAGGCTCGATCTCTGGACGGGACGGCGATCTGAAGTGAGGAAGTGCCACCCACAGTCTCACGCGTGTCTTTGTGGCCCACAGCGAAAGAGATCCCGCAACCCTTCTCCGCGCGTTCTGGATCCCGTCCAGCGAACGGTCGCCGTCCTCATCCAGAATCTCGTGGCGTCCGGCAGTCCGGATTTCGATGTGTTCGTGCCTGCACTGCGAACGCCGAAGACAACTAGGACAGGAGGGGTGGAGATGGCTTAATTAGGAGGGGGATACGAGGCCTAGCTAGGCGCTGGGCGCGTACGTGCCGCCCTTATGGAGCGTGCAGAGGTTGCCATTGCGCTCGTACGCGGGCTTCTTGCAGCCGTCGACCACGCAGCGCTTGCCTAGAGAACCACACCAGCGCCATCTGTCAGCAAACCAAAAAAAGAGCTCCTCGCGAGTTCACACGAACGCACCGCCGCCGTGCGCCCAGCAGAGCCCGTTCGAGACGGCCGTCTTGGCGCAGCCGTCCTCTTTACACTTGCGACCTGCGGAGAGAGTAGCACTGCTCGTCAGCTCAGTCGTGTTAACACGACACGATCGGCAGCACACGCACCGCCGCCGTGGGACCAGCACACGCCGCGCGACTTGGCGCGATTCTCGCAGTTGTCCACCGTGCACTTGGTCGAGCCGCCTGCAGCCACCGAGTCAGATCTTCTTGCTCGCAGAAAAAAAATAATAAAAAAAACCATACGGACCGTGCTTCCAGCAGACGCCCATATTTTTGGCGCTGCTCGTGCAGCCGGCGACGGCACAGCGCTTGCCTCCCTACGAGCGAGACCGTCGGCGTGAGCCGTCGAATGAGATATTGGAAAGAAGGACACGCACCCCGTGGCCGATGCAGAGGCCCTTGTTCACGACGTAACGCGTGCAGTTTTCCACTTTACATATCCGCGACTTTTTGACGCTGCTCTTGCGCCCGCCGCTGCCTTCCCGCGCGGACGGCGGGCTGCGCCGCTCGCTGCCAGAGTGGGCGTATCTCTCTGCCGAGACACACGGGGTTTCAGCACGGAGAACACCGCGAAAGAACAATGGAGGGAGAACGACCCACCTAGACTAGTATCGCTCGAGTCGCCGTCGTCGTAGCCGTCTCTGGACGAGCTGTCGTGCAGACGCAGCCGCGAGAGAGGCGGTTCGACATCCATGCGCTCGTCTTTCTCCTCAGGTTCCTCCTTGGCGTCTAGGATAAAGGCCAGCGATCCCTTGCCTCCTCGCGGCGGCGTGCTGCTCTGCTCGGACTCGGCGACGCTATACCTTCGCATGGGCGGCGGCGACTCGGCTCGGTATTGGACATGGTGCTGGAAGTGGTGTCTCCGGTCCTGCCCGAACGGGTTAGCGGGGAAGACTGTGCTGTAGCTGAGCGAGTGATCTCGTCGTCGGTTCTCGTCGACGTAGAGCTGCGATGGCGGGGGTGAGAGCTTGACTTCGTGAGGGAACATCTCTCGGCGCCGGTCGTAGGCGATCGAGTGGAGGGAGTGGGTCGGTAGTGCGGGAGCTGGCAGTGGCAGCAGCGCGTAGTGCTGCTCGGTGTGCGCGCACTCTTTCCAGGCGCCGGGCGAGTCTCTTCCTTCGCGCTCGTCGTCTTTGTAGTAGTCTCGGGCGCCGAGCCGCCGGGCGTTGACGTGGTCTCCTTGGTGCATCTTCAGTCTGTTGGAAGGGCACTGATGTTCCGACCTGACGAAGTTATCTCTTTCAGCCGTGAGCAGCACGGTAGTCAGTGGGATTGTGGCGAAGGTTCCGCCTCGCACGGCGACGGTTCGCGACAGTTTATCTGCTGTGGCCAGTGCAATCAGCGCAAGCTTTCGTCGGCTTGAGCAGACGCTACGCAGCTTCGTGGATCCTTCGCGTCGGGTGGGCAGCAAGTGCGCGAATGGCCGCGACCAGCGGGAGCCTGTTGCCGTCGCGTCGTTTGGTCTTTCTCGCCTCTCGAAAACAAGCGGCTCGAACAAATCCGGTTGCTGCACCCACGGCGCACCACTTGGTCTCGCCACGTGGTCGCAAACAGTCCACGACGCAGGTCAACCCTTTCGTTACGCCTGACAAGTTGGCGAGGGCACTGGGTCGTGGCTTTTCTACCGCTGCGAGGGAGAGCAGTTGGGGCCAGGGAGACCTTCCCCTCGTTGGATAAGCAGCGCGTTTTGTCAACAGACTCACTCCGTCCACTGACGACACTGCGAGGGGGGAAACACGGGGCTCGTCAGATGACGGGCTGCCGGGTCGAGCGACTTGGGTTGACGAGAAGGCTCGCGAAGTTGAGGAGGAGGGAAGACTCCGAGTGCTCAATGGAGATGGACGCCAACCGCCGAAAACTCTGGCGGGACGAGACCGATCAAGGCTGGGAGACGTTGGGCGTGCGGTCTCTGGCCCGAACGCGCAGCAAATCGCAACCAGCGGGGGCGTCCCACTGCCAGCTGAGCTGTACAGTAGCGAGAACCCTGGGAGAAAGGAAGGCGTCGCCATGGCTCGGGCGAGTGAATGAGAGCATTTCTATTTCGAATCCCTAGCCCTGCCACAGGTCAGGCACTCGCGCCATGATTGCTTATCTGGGCACGAACATGGCCGTGCTTCGACAGACGGTCTTTCTGGGCATTTCGGTTCGCTCGACTGAAGTGGCTGCACGCGATGAGTGACCGTGGCTCCACATGGAGTGGAACATCCACGCGCGCTTGCGAATCACCTAGTTTACATCAACGTGACCACTTTTGCAGCTGGCGAGTACCGTGCTCTGTTTTCCCGACACCACAGCAGCGAAACGCCCCAGCTGCGTCTTGACTCAACTTCTGTCGACACTACGTACGGCGGACGATCACGTCTCCAGCGTCGCCCGGTTAAGCGCGAGATGTGGCATTCGTGCGGGAAACGGAGGATGAAGCGAGCGCTGGCAACTGGCTCGCAGAGAAGCCGTGAGGGCGGTGGTGGTGGCGGGGGATTTCCTTCCCATGGCCGTCGTGCTGAACGGAAAGGTGACGTTGAACCAGAGATGGGTGCCTATGAACACCGGCCTATCCCGATGGATAAAAAATCGAACCATCGCCTTTTGTTTGTCTGACGCACACCCCGTCCCATCGAATAAAGTGTACCTCCAGTTGGTGGATTGTTTTTTGCCCAAGTTTTCCGGAATCGAACTTCGTCATTTCGAAAGGACAAAACGATACAAAAAAATCGCTCGCCTCGATGTAGTTCACCTGGACGAACTGCCGGGTAACAAAGCCCACAGATCGGATCGGCTAAATCGGTTCAGATTAGCCACGAACTGTCGTGTTCGACCGATCCAGCTGGTGGTCCCATTTGTTTGAGCTGTCCAGCCACCAGAATTGTACACACACAATCGAGATCTCCCATCACTGACCAGATTTCGGGTTTTGGTGGACGGAAGCTTCCTGGATGCAACAGCACCTTCCATTGCTACGGTTGCACAATCGTGGCGGCACGAAGCTCACTATTGTCAACCATGCTGCTGCCAGGTTTCAATCACTCGCAGAAGTATACCTACACATCTACCGAAAAGAATGCTGGTGCTGGACAGCAATATCGTCAACTTTCGATCCAAATTCTTTACTGCGTAGTACCACTGGTTGATCGAGCTCAAACAATATTAAAATATTGTTTGATATTTTAAAAAATACATTGTACTCTCAACATACCACTGCATTATGGATTCCAACCGACTCTTTCTACCCACTGAACGTTGTCAGACATCCATCCCGTCTGGTTGGAAAGCATTCATCCTGTAATATTACAGTGCTGGGCTGCGCTGCTGTGGTGAACATCCACTTTACCACAAGCCAACTTCTTTTTGATCTGAGAAGGAACACCGGAGTTGAAGACGCGACAACTGTGCACAACTGCACTGACCTCTCTGTGCGCTGAACGTTCATGCAGCGAGATGGCTTTCTGAACACAACCACTGTACAGTATTTGGGGACAAAACCTCAAAAACAGGGTGAAAAATTGAAATACCAGAGAGCATCACACTATCGGGTCGTAAGCCCTTTCTTACGTACAATAATATTGTTTTTACGAGCATTGTCGAATATTAGGAATCAAGAAATGATTGAATTCTTGGAATTCAAATTCCAATAATTCAATCATTTGATGTAGCATGAGTGTTGCAGCTGCTTGCTCCAAGCTTCATGAGCCCTATGAGGCGGGATGCATCAGTTACTGACCGCTGGAAAACTGGTAAGAGCCGCTCCTCTTCACTATCGTCTGTGATTTGTGAATTGAGTGGCTTTAGGAGTTGTTTTGAGTCGTGAGATGGATATCACTTCGAGATAGAACTCGTGAAAAGGCGACGTAGGCCATCGCACTTGAGTTCAGGCAAGCTGGATTGAAGGCGACCTTAGATCACGTCTTTGTGGGTGGTAGGAGGTAATGCGGTCGTATAGCTCAGTCGGTAGAGCGCAGTGCTAATAACGCTAGCGGTATTAGGGTGGTAAGCGTGGCAGTCCGACAAAAGTTGGCGACATAGCTCGCACTAGAGTGGGCGTAGGTAGAGAGAGGGTGGGGACAAGACAGTGCGTGAGCAAGCGCGGGGACGACGGGGACAGCGAGTGGCTGAGTCGT